>JADBJO010004306.1:38631-43631 GCA_016801955.1 Conus betulinus | reverse complement strand
TTATCTCCCAGACAATAGGGGAGAAACAAATTTTTTCCTCCGTAAGTTTTTTTTTTACAGAGAAAATTATGATAAATCGGCCAGATAAAGGGGACAAAAAATGATAATAAATCCGCCAGACAAAGGGGAAAAAAATCATCTTAAATTTGCCAGACAATGGGGACAAAATCATAAGAGATCTGCCAGACAAAGGGGACAAAAAAGTTTTTTTTTTACAGAGAAAACCATAAATCGCCAGACAAAGGGGACAAAATCATAATAGATCTGCCAGACAAAGGGGACAAAAATCATCTTAAATTTGCCAGACAATGGGGACAAAATCATAAGAGATCTGCCAGACAAAGGGGACAAAAAATCACCATAAATCGCCAGACAAAGGGGACAAAAATCATAATAAACCTGCCAGACAAAGGGGACAAAAATCATAAGAGATCTGCCAGAACAAAGGGGACAAAAATCATAACAGATCTGCCAGACAAAGGGGACAAAAATCATAACAACAGATCTGCCAGACAAAGGGGACAAAAATCATAAGAGATCTGCCAGAACAAAGGGGACAAAAATCATAACAGATCTGCCGACGAAGGGGACAAAAATCATAAGAAATCCGCCAGATAAAGGGGAAAATCATAACAGATCTGCCAGACAAAGGGGACAAAAATCATAATATATTCACCAGACAAAGGGGACAAAAATCACAAGAAATCCGCCAGACAAAGGAGACAAAAAATTCATAATAAATCTGCCAGACAAAGGGGACAAAAATCATAATAAATCCACTAGACAAAGGGGACACACAAATTTGTTTGTCCCCTTTGTCTGACGGTTTATTATGATTTTTCCTTTTAGAAAAAAAAAAAGAAAAAGAAAAAAAAAAAAGCTGACGCTGAGCGCAAGACACACCAGCAGCAAAAGCTTCAGGTTTCAGATCGGGGAACGAGGAGTGAGGGGAAGTTCCCCTGTTCTTGTTGGTGGTCCCCTGATATCTTCTCTCTCTCTCTCTCTCTCTCTCTCTCTCTCTCTCTCTCTCTCTCTCTCTCTCTCTCTCTCTCTCTCTCTCTCTCTCAGATGGGGACAGGTGTGTCCTGCTGGTGGTTCATTGGTTTGGTGTCAGATGGGGACAGGTGTGTCGTAATGGTGGTTCATTGGGTTGGTGTCAGATGGGAGTCAGGTGTGTCAGATGGGGACAGGTGTCAGATGGGTTTAGGTGTCAGATGGGGACAGGTGTGTCAGATGGTGACAGGTTGGTGTCAGATGGGGGCAGGTGTCAGATGGGGACAGTGTCAGATGGGGACAGGTTGTTCTTGCTGGTGGGCCCCTGCGCTGTGGCGGGGATGCGGCCCCTGTGCTGTGGCGGGGGTGTGGCGCCAGTGCTGGATCTCCTCAATGGTTGGTGGGCATGGGCGTGGCCCCTGTGCTGCTGGTGGTTCATTGGGGGTGTGGCGCGACAGTGCTGGATCTCCTCAATGGTGGTGGGTTAGATGGGGCGGCCCCTGTGCTGTGGCGGGGGTGTGGTGCCAGTGCTGTGGCCTCAATGGTGGGGGCAGGGGGGGGGGGGGGGGTGGGCGCCAGTGGTGATCTCCTCAATGGTGGTGGGGCATGGGGGCGGCCCCTGTGCTGTGGCGGGGGTGTGGCGCCAGTGCTGGTGTCCTCATGGTGGTGGGTGGTGGGGGTGGGGGGGGCCCTGGCGGCCCCTGGCTGTGGCGGGGGTGTGGCGCCAGTGCTGGATCTCCTCAATGGTGGTGGGGGTATGGGGCGGCCCCTGTGCTGTGGCGGGGGTGTGGCGCCAGTGCTGGATCTCCTCAATGGTGGTGGGTATGGGGGGCCCCCTGTGCTGTGGCGGGGGTGTGGCGCCAGTGCTGGATGTGGCAATGGTGGGGGGGGGGGGGCCCCTGTGCTGTGTGCGCCAGTGCTGGATCTCCTCAATGGTGGTGGGCATGGGTGGCCCCTGTGCTGTGGCGGGGGGGGGCGGGGGGGGCCAGTGCTGGGATCTCCTCAATGGGGTGGTGGGTATGGGGCGGCCCCTGTGCTGTGGCGGGGGTGTGGCGCCAGTGCTGGATCTCCTCAATGGTGGTGGGTATGGGGCGGCCCCTGGCTGTGGCCCCTGTGCTGGGGCGGGGGTGTGGGCGCCAGTGCTGGATCTCCTCAATGGTGGTGGGTATGGGGGGCCCCTGTGCTGGGCGGGGGTGTGGCGCCAGTGCGGGGTGGTGGGTATGGGGGGCTGTGTGGGGTGTGGCGCCAGTGCTGGATCTCCTCAATGGTGGTGGGCATGGGGCGGCCCCGGGTCTCTGGCAGCTGCAGCATGACGACGACTCCCAGCAGACACATCACGCCGAACAGGATGCCAGGAGCCCACAGCGCCACCGCCGCCTGCACCACACAGCACCAACAGCGTCGTCACCTCCGCGACGGACAAACAATAAACAAACAAAACATCTATCTAAGCATTATGGCTTTTGTTATCACCACGACAAAGAAGCAAGCAATCAATAAAAACAAAAACAAAGACAAAAAAAAGAAAAAAAAGAAAACGATCGAACGAACGAACAAACGAACGAATAAAAAGAAAGAACGAACAAACGAACGAACGAACGAGCAACGATCCAACCAAACAAACAACTAATTCATTTGAATGTTATTGCTTTTGTCGCCATCATCACAAATGTACAAAGCAAGTAAACAATTAAAAAAAAAAGCAAACGTCCATTTAAATATTATTGCTGTCGTCACCATCATTACAAACAAACATACGAGACAAACAGGCAAACAATCAAGAAACAAACAAACAACACAACACATTTAAGCATTATTGCTGTTATCATCTTCGTTGTTGTGGATATGATCGTAGTCAGCTAATTAGTCATCGCGGGGGTGGAGTCTTGTTGATTATCATTATGATTACTAGCTACCACCTCGTCAATGCCATCATGGCAGTTGTCATCACCATTGTCGTTGTCGTGGTTATCTTCTTCTTCTTCTTCTTCTTCTTCTTCTTCTTCTTCTTCTTCTTCTTCTTCTTCTTCTTCTTCTTCTTCTTTCTTCTTCTTCTTCTTCTTCTTCTTCTTTTTCTTCTTCTTCTTCTTTCTTCTTCTTCTTCTTCTTCTTCTTCTTCTCCTCCTCCCACCTCCTCCTTCCTCTCCTACTTGTTCTTCATAGCCACGTCATAGCTCATAGTGTTTGTGTCACTGTTCTGTGCCTCATCTATAGCCACGTCATAGCTCATAGTGTTTGTGTCACTGTTCTGTGCATCATCTATAGCCACGTCATAACTCATAGTGTTTGTGTCACTGTTCTGTGCCTCATCTATAGCCACGTCATAGCTCATAGTGTTTGTGTCACTGTTCTGTGCCTCATCTATAGTCACGTCATAGCTCATAGTGTTTGTGTCACTGTTCTGTGCCTCATCTATAGCCACGTCATAGCTCATAGTGTTTGTGTCACTGTTCTGTGCATCATCTATAGCCATGTCATAGCTCATAGTGTTTGTGTCACTGTTCTGTGCCTCATCTATAGCCACGTCATAGCTCATAGTGTTTGTGTGTCACTGTTCTGTGCCTCATCTATAGCCACGTCATAGCTCATAGTGTTTGTGTCACTGTTCTGTGCATCATCTATAGCCACGTCATAACTCATAGTGTTTGTGTCACTGTTCTGTACATCATATATAGCCACGTCATAGCTCATAGTGTTTTTTATGTTACTGTTCTGTGCCTCATCTATAGCCACGTCATAACTCATAGTGTTTGTGTCACACTGTTCTGTGCATCATCTATAGCCACGTCATAACTCATAGTGTTTGTGTTACTGTTCTGTGCCTCATCTATAGCCACGTCATAACTCATAGTTTTTGTGTCACTGTTCTGTGCATCATCTTCCTCTCCGGACTCTTCTATGAACAGTAAGTTTTACAGGGCAGTCACACCCCCCCCCCCCCCCCCTCCCCCCGCGTTTACACACGTTAATGGACTTTCTGTGAACAGTAGGTTTTACAGGGCAGTTACCTCCCCTCCCCCCCCCCCCCCTCCCCCCCCCCCCCCCCCCCCCCGCGCGTTTACACACGTTAATGGACTTTCTGTGAACAGTAGGTTTTACAGGGCAGTTACCCTCCCCTCCCCCCTCCCCCCCCCCCCCCCCGCGTTTTACACACGTTAATGGACTTTCTGTGAAACAGTAGGTTTTACATGGCAGTTACCTCCCCTCCCCCCCCCCCCCCCCCCCGTGTTTACACACGTTAATGGACTTTCTGTGAACAGTAAGTTTTACAGAGCAGTTACCTCCCCTCCCCCCTCCCCCCGCGTTTACACACGTTAATGGACTTTCTGTGAACAGTAAGTTTTACAGAGCAGTTACCCTCCCCTCCCCCCCCCCCCCCCCCCCCCCCCCCGTGTTTACACACGTTAATGGACTTTCTGTGAACAGTAAGTTTTACAGAGCAGTTACCTCCCCTCCCCCCCCCCCCCCCCCCCCCCCCCCCCCGTGTTTCCACACGTTAATGGACTTTCTGTGAACAGTAAGTTTTACAGAGCAGTTACCTCCCCCCCCCCCCCCCCCCCCCCCCCGTGTTTACACACGTTAATGGACTTTCTGTGAACAGTAAGTTTTTACAGAGCAGTTACCTCCCCCTCCCCCCCCCCCCCCCCCCCCCCCCCCCGTTTTACACACGTTAATGGACTTTCTGTGAACAGTAAGTTTTACAGAGCAGTTACCTCCCCTCCCCCCCTCCCTCCCCCCCCACCGTGTTTTACACACGTTAATGGACTTGTGTAGACAGTAGGTTTTACAGGGCAGTAACACCCCCCCCCTTCCTTCGTGTTTACACACGTTATGGGCTTTCTTTGCGAGAAGAATTTTCTATGTGGTTATTTACTTTTTGATTAGAGATAGCGTTTTTGTGACGATGGGAAGTAATTTGAACAGCAGAGTCTCAAAGCATTCTTGTGATTTTGAGGAAAACAAATTTGCAAACTTCTGGTAATGGTAACACACCTCACAAGAAAACA
>JADBJO010004306.1:18631-26131 GCA_016801955.1 Conus betulinus | reverse complement strand
ACTTGTACATTAATATGGATATACATTTAGTATCTATAATGTCGAAGTTCCGTTTTGAGGTATCAGATTTAGCTGCGAAATAGTTTACTCACGGAAATGATATAACTTCAGTCACTTTGCCAACTGTGTCAAGAACTAAGGAAGACCAATTGTATGTGTGTGTTGTTGCCTGCTTGACTTAATCTCAAGACAAAAATGATAGTAGTTGAATCCTACAAAAACTCTAATGCTATCAAAGAAAGTCTTTTGATGTCATCGCATAGTAATCTTGTTATGAATTTTTTAAAAAAAATCACATGATTACGCAAGGCTTTTCAGATAGGAGACACAGCACGCAATGTTACATCATTGTTTTGTTTGTATTGTTATCCTTCTAACAATGTTACATCATTGTTTTGTTTGTATTGTTATCCTTCTAACAATGTTACATCATTGTTTTGTTTGTATTGTTATCCTTCTAACAATGTTACAGCATTGTTTTGTTTGTGTATTTTATCATTCTAACACTGTGGACTTGTTGCTCATGATGCGCACATCTTTAAAGCATAAACTGACGCTGCATTTCTTTGACCTATGAAAAAATTGTCATTGTAAATATCTCTGTCTGTCTTTCTGTCTGTCTGTGTGTCTCTCTCTTTGTCTCTCGTTATTGTGTCTTTATTTTGTGTGTGTGTGTGTGTGTGTGTGTGTGTGTGTGTGTGTGTGTGTGTGTGTGTGTGTGTGTGTGTGTTGTTGTTGTTGTTGTTGTTGTTTGTTGTTGTCTTCAATTTAACGTCTATCCACATAGTGATATTAGACGGTGTGTGTGTGTGTGTGTGTGTGTGTGTGTGTGTGTGTGTGTGTGTGTGTGTGTGTGTGTGTACGTGCGTGCGTGCGTGCGTGCGTGTGTGTGTGTTGTGTGTGTGTGTGTGTGTGTGTGTGTGTGTGTGTGTGTGTGTGTGTGTGTGTGTGTGTGTGTGTGTGTGTGTGTGTGTGTGTGTGTGTGTGCGTGCTCGCGCGCGCGCGTGCGCGTGCGCGCGCGTGTGTGTGTCCGAAATGTTTCTTTTTCATATATAACTTTAGGCCAAACACTTACCACAAGTACGTAATGCAGAGGGTAATCTTGGCCATCAGCTTGCTCCCCAAAACATCCAGCGCAGTATATTTCTTCGCCCCTTCTGATCCCTCCACTGTCGAAACCTTCGCACCATCGAAGACGACTGTCTCCTTCAGTTCTGCATTCTCATTGGCTGGATCATCCCGATGACGCGCGGACTTCCGTCTGGTGGAAACTGTACTTGCCCTATATTGGTCTGGGTCTCATGACCTAGACTCTTCTCAGCGTTTTCATTGGTCTGGATCTCATGACCTAGACACTTCTCAGCGTTTTCACTGGTCTGGATCTCATGACCTAGACTCTTTCTCAGCGTTTTCATTGGTCTGGATCTCATGACCTAGACTCTTCTCAGCGTTTTTTCATTGGTCTGGATCTCATGACCTAGACTCTTCTCAGCGTTTTCATTGGTCTGGGATCTCATGGCCTAGACTCTTCTCAGCGTTTTCATTGGTCTGGATCTCATGACCTAGACTCTTCTCAGCGTTTTCATTGGTCTGGATCTCATGACCCAGACTCTTCTCAGCGTTTTCATTGGTCGATGTTAAAGTGGCGGCCTCTGGGGTGGGCTGGCCGGTTTAAAATGGCGTCCAGAGCCTGGAAGAACTTTGTGGTAAGGGACGCCATTCATCCGGCTGGCTTTCTGAGAACTCGTTCAACAGCAGTTCTCCTGTGGTTGGCCACCAGCCAGCGCATGGACTCATCCAGACACCTGCAATTAACCATGACCGGTAAAGTAATTCACCCCCCACACTAACAAACCAATCAGGTGTCTCATCAGCAACACACCTACAACAAAACAAACCAATCAGGTGTCTCATCAACAACACACCGATCATCAACAAGCAAGCCGCCAAGGGATTGGTGTACATATTCACAATCGCTAAACAATCATCCAAGAGATTCAGCTGTGCATCTGTAGTCAATAAACAACTAGCAGGGAATTGAATTCAAACACCTGAAATCAGTGAGCAGCCATCAAAGTGAATCCATAGAATCATCTCCATCAAAAGGGTTAGTTCACATACATCTACAATCATCACCACGCTCCCACAATCACAATCAGCCGACGGCTTCATCCAGACGCCTCCCATCCCCGCTAGAAAAGGGATTAATCCATACACTTACATTCACAACTGGCCAAGGGATTAATGGCAATTACAATTAGAATCAGCGAAAGGATTAAGAACACACTGATAATCACAGTCAGCGCCGGGATTTTCAAAACACCTGTAACCATACAGATTTATCAACATACCTACACTCATAATAGATTTATCAAGATACCTATACTCATAATAGATTTATCAATACACCTATAATCCTAATAGATTTATTAATGCACTATATAACCCTAATAGATTTATCTATAATCCTATAATCCTGATAGCTTTATCAATACACCAGCCATCATAACAGATTTATCAATACACCTGCAATCACAACCAACCATAGATAAATCCACTCTTTCAATCACAGCCAGCCCAGGGATTATTTATTTTTCTTTTTAAGAGAGTAGTACTTATATAGCGCCTATCCCTGGCCAGAGACAAGCTCTAAGCGCTTTACAATCCGCATTTTCGTTACACAACGGGCTGCCTACCTGAGTAGAGCCGACTGAAGAGCTGCCTACTGGCGCTTCATTCAGTCGTTTCCCGTGTCATTCAGTCAATATCGTTCATTCGTTAAAAAAAAAAAAAAAAAAAAAAAAAAAACAACCTCTTTCATTCTGTTGATTTTTCACGCAGGGTGCATGCTGTATGTAACGTGTCATCCATACCAACGGCCAGACTGGCCTTCTGTTCCGATCATTGGTGATGGGATTTGACGTGTGTGCAAGATGTTATGTGTGCGTTCACACACGGGACGTCGGTTTATAATCTCATTCGACGAACTATTTGGGAAATGGAGTTAGAACCAATGTTAACTCCGAGGGAAAAATCCCCCTGTACCGAAACGGCCCGGCGGAGATTCGGACCCGCAACCCCAGGATCACCAAAATTACGTGTCAGGCGCTCTACCGACTGAGCTATTCAGGCCTCCACATTCCTTCAATCACAGCCAGTCAAGGATTGATTCACCTTTCAATAACAGTCACAACAACCAAAAGACTGATCCACAATCTTACAATCTAAACCAGCCAAGGACTGATTCATAAAAGACTATCTATAATAAAGCCAAGGATTGTACTGAAAGGATACTGAAAGGATAAACCACACACCTATAAGCATTAACAACTAGCAAAAGAATGAACTCACACACCCACACTTACAACAAGCAAAGGGATTAATCCATACACTTACATTTACGACTCGCAAAGCGATTTATCGACACACTTACAATTAACGAACAACCGGGAAGGGGATTAATGCACCTAACATCAATAAATAATCGGCAAAGGGATTTATCCACACACCTACAGTCAGTAAACAACTTGCAAACGGATGAAGCCACACGCATATAAAATCAATAAAAACTGCACAGTGATTAATATACACACCCTTCACCTTCTTTCAAAAAAAAAATCAGCAAAATGAATAACTCCATACACCTACTGTCATCAAACAAGAATCAAAGGGATTAATTCACATACCTACATTTAATAAAGAACCATCACATATTAATCCACACACCTATAATCAATACGCATCTGGCAAAGGAACAATACCACACTCCTACAAATAAACAACTCGCAATGGGGATTAATCCACACATCTAGTCAATAAACATCCAGCGTACAAAGAGATTCATGACCATACCTGCACTCAGTCTAGAAAAGGAAATGATGATAAAACACCAAACGGAATTATCCACAAGCGACAGTTAATTAGTAACTCGCAGAAGGATAAATCCACGCATACCAAAGGAGAAAATGAGGCAGGTCTTAAAGACTACTCATGCTCTTAATCCCACAGTATGCGGTGTTGCAGGGGTGAAAAATCCCAGGAAATGAAAAGCGATGGTGGTACGGGCGGTGGAGATGTCTATAGGATTCTTCCCCTTGTGCTACCCCGGGCCTTGTGTCTTTGCCTTGTGTTGTGTGATGGCTGCATGTAGTCCACGCTTGCTCTGCTCTGCTCTGCTCTGCTCTGCTCTGCTTGTGATGCTTTGTATAGTTGTAGCCTGGCACAGGTACTGACATCAG
Organism: Conus betulinus; assembly: GCA_016801955.1. NCBI lineage: Eukaryota > Metazoa > Mollusca > Gastropoda > Neogastropoda > Conidae > Conus > Conus betulinus. The sequence goes on along the minus strand of JADBJO010004306.1, from coordinate 21,893 downwards.
CGGGTCATCTTTGCGGTGTTAGTCCCCTGGCTCGGCATAGCCTCTTTCACTTCAGGACTGATCGTGCGTGGTTTCCAACCACATCCTCCCAGAGGTGACCCACGGTAACTGGGCAGCGCGACCCCCCAGGCTAAACACCACGGATCTAAACGAGTCAATCTCGATTAAAAAAAATATCTGGCAACCCAAACGGAAGAACAGGCAGATGAGGATGCAATTTCTCAACGGCTGTGAAGGCGGAAGTGAGCGACACTCTGCTGCAGTTCACAGTAGTGGGGGCTATCAGTATGAGTTAAGGCTTACCTACCTACGCATACAAAGAATGAACGCCGGCGGACTGTGTGGAAGAAACCTTTATGGTTGAACGGAGAGAAAGGCTGTTACAGCAATGTGGAGTGCACAGAGCTAGATGAAGCAGTCAGAACATCTAGCCATCCACTGCATCCGTCTCCATCTCCAACCGTCTCGACCTTGTCTTGCCATTGGATACAGGTGGAATCGGATGAGAGAGTGAGGTCGACGACGCGCAACTCTTCCTCACTTTAATCAAAATAATCGCGCATATCATAGTCATCCTTCATCCTATCCCTTATCATCCCTTATCACCAAAACCTGTGGCGATAGGCAAGTGACGAAGCGACAGGTGTCGATACACTGGAAGTCGTAGCCGCAGACCTGCACATAGGCGTCTCAGGCCATATGGTCGGCCGTCACTGAATCGGAGCAGCAGTGGCGGTAGCAGCAGCCCCTGAGCGACTGAGCATCCCTTTTTAGGATAGCACTGCTCACCTCCATGGCATGAAGAAGGGGCAAGAAAAGGTGCCCTAAACATTGCCTGCCCCACATCACCCTATCCAGCATATCGCGGCTGGCGGGGACCCTATCACTGCGGTCGAAACAAGACAGAAAACAGAAAAACGAGATTTACTCCTCTGAACCTAGCGACGTGGAACGTCCGCACGCTTCTTGACAGGGAAGCCTCGGATGGACCCCAGAGGCGTACAGCCCCTCATTGCGCATGAACTTGCCAGATATGACGTTGACATCGCTGCCCTGAGTGAGACCAGGATGGCTGGGGAGGGTGACCTCTGTGAACGAGGCGCAGGCTATACCTTCTTTTGGAATGGACGTGGAGAGACGTGAGGCTGGGGTTGGCTTTGCGTTGAAGTCAACACTTGTCGGCAAGCTGGCTGGCCCGCCTAAAGGAGTGAACGATCGCTTGATGACGTTGAGGCTCCCCCTCTCACGAGGACAAAAAAATTGCCACCATTGTCAGCACGTATGCACCCACCATGACCAACTCAAATGAGGTCAAGGACAAGTTTTATGAAGACTTGACTGATGTCATCACCACTGTTCCCAGCGCTGATAAGCTCATCATTCTTGGTGTTTTTAATGCGAGAGTTGGCAGCGACAGCACATGTTTGAAGGCGTGATTGGCAAGCATGGGGTTGGCAACTGCAATAGCAACGGTCTGCTGCTTCTCCTTCAGACATGTGTCGAGCATGACCCCCTGATCACGAACACCATCTTCCGCCTCCCTACCCGCAACAGAATATCATGGATGCACCCACGATCCAAACATTGGCATCGTATTGACTATGTCATCGTGAGGAAGAGGGACAGGCGGGACGTGAGGGTCACGAAGGCCATGTGCGGCAGAGTGTTGGACAGACCACCGCCTCATCGTCTCAAAGCTCAGGCTTCATGTCCAGCCCAAGAGACACGTCCTCGAGGCGTAAAACCACCAAAACGTCTGAATGTCACCAAGCGCAAGGTCATCGTTACCAAACAGTCCTTTGTTGACACCCTGGAAACCCGCTTGGAGTCCACCATACTGAATGACCACGATGTGGAAGCAGCATGGGGTGCACTTCGTGAGACGGTGTAGAGCACAGCTATGGAGTGTCTGGGACCCACAACCAGGATGCACAAGGGCTGGTTCGATGAGAACTGCACTGAAATCCAGCAGCTTCTAGAGGAAAAAAAACATCATGCTCTCAAAGCGCACACCAATGACCCACATTCAACAGCAAAGAACGACGCGCTGAGAAACATCTGCAGAAACATCCAGCAAAAGCTGCGCCAGATGCAAGACTCCTGGCTGAACAACAACGCTGATGACATTCAGGGCTTTGCAGACAGGAACGACATGAAAAACTTCTACGATGGCTTGAGAGAAGTCTATGGCCCCACCACCTCGGGCTCATCTCCACTTCTCAGTGCAGATGGATCAACGCTGATCACAGATAAAGTGAAGATACTAGAAAGATGGGCTGAACACTTTGATAGCGTATTGAACTGACCATCCACCATCAACAATGAAGCAAAGGATCGACTACCCCACATTCTGATCGATGAGACGCTGGACGCCGTACCAACTTTGGAGGAGACTCAGAAAGCAATTCGTCTGTTATCCAGAGGCAAAGCGCCTGGGTCAGACGCCATCCCAGCTGAGGTCTACAAAGAGGGTGGTGCGTCTCTGGTGAAGAAACTTCAACTCCTTCAGATCATACGGCACCTGGAGACAGTTCCTCAAGACCTTAAAGATTCCTCCGTCGTTCATCTCTACAAACGCAAAGGAAACCGTCAGGTCCTTGATAACTATCGTGGAATCTTCCTGCAATCCATCGCAGGCAAGATCCTGGCTAGAGTTCTACTCAACCGGCTCAACACACATCTTGAGCAAGGTCTCCTGTCTGAGAGTCACTGTGGCTTCCGGAAAGAACGCGACACTATCGACATGGTGTTTGCTGCCAGTCAGCTTCAAGAAAAGTGTCAGGAACAGAATGTCGACCTGTACTCCATCTGTGTTGATCTGACCAAAGCCTTTGACACTGTCAGTAGGGAGGGGCTTTGGAGATTCACGGCGAAGTACGGATGCCCCAGAAAGTTCATTGCCATCGTACGCCAACTTCACGACAGCATGCTGGCCAGAGTCCAAGACAACGGCGAGACATCTGAACCGTTCCCAGTCTCAAACGGTATGAAGCAGGGTTGTGTTCTTGCTCCTACCCTGTTCAGCCTCATGTTTTTCGGCTATGTTGACTGACACACTGACGCATTCAGTGACGCGGAGATAGGCATCGTCGTCATCAAGTACCACACAGATGAATCAGTCTTCAATCTCAGGAGACTTCAAGCGAAAACGAAGGTCTCGACGGACACTGTCAATGACTTCCTCTTCGCGGACGACTGTGCCCTCAACGCTGTCTCAGAAGCCACAATGCAACACAGTGTTGACAAGTTCTCTACTGCTTGC
>JADBJO010004306.1:12500-14916 GCA_016801955.1 Conus betulinus | reverse complement strand
AGAAGATTGCGTGTGACCAGACCCACGTTCTTGCAAATCAGTATGACCTTCTTCAGTCAGGACGAAGATATCGATCGGTTAAATGCAGAAGTGTCAGATTTAAACAAAGTTTTATTCCCCTGTCCATTGATTTTATGAACCGACGAGATGTTTAATTGAACCCCAATTCCTTTATAGGAATGTATGTCATATGTGAGAAAATGGGTAATGTGACAAAATTATTGTTTATTTGCTGTGAATGTGTGCGACCACAAAATTAATTTCTCAAATTGAGATAATAAAGTTTACTTGACTTGACTTGACTTGACTTGATAATTGAAGAGCTGTACAACAAAGCCACCATCGCTGTCTTTCTGAATGGCAGCATAGATGACTGGTTCCGTATACTGTCGGCGTGCGCCAGGGATGTCTGCTCCCACCCAACCCTCTTCAATATCTTCTTAGAGAGGATCATGGAGGATGCCTTGGGAAAATTATGAAGGAACAGTTAGCATCTGGGGAAAAAACAATTACCAGTTTGCAATTTGCAGATGACATTGACGGCCTTGCAGGAATTAAAGTTGAGCTGATGAGTTTTGTGGAACATTTTGACGAAGCAGCTTCCGCATACGGCATGGAGATTAGCGCCGAAAAGACCGAGCTCATGACCAACAGTACCAAAGGCATTATGGCAGAGATCAAAGTCAGCAGGACAACCTTGGAAACCATGAAGGCCTTCAAATACCTGGGATCCATCATACCTGATGAAAGCTCAAAGCCTGAGATTGTGGCAAGGATTGCACAAAACAGCAGCTGTAGACGAAACTAAAAACTATATGGAGAGACGAAAACCTCAGTCTTCGCTCCAAGATCCCCCTAATGCGCTCCCCTTGCCCTCTCAGTTTTTTCTGTATGCATGTGAAACTTAGACACTCGCAGAAGAGTTACAAAAAAGAATTCTGGCCACTGAAATGAGATGCTACAGAAAGACCTTGGGCATCCAAGACACAGACCACGTGACAAATCAAGAAGCCCGTAGAATAACTCAACAGGCAGTTGGACCCCACGAAGCCCTCTTCACAGTTGTCAAGAAGCGGAAAATGAAGTGGTATGGACATGTGTCCCGTTCAGCAGGCCTTGCAAAGACAGTCCTGCAAGGAACAGTCAGAGGAAGCCGCAATCGCAATAGAGGAAGACAACGGAAGAGGTGGGAAGACCACATCCGAGAGTGGACTGGAATGAGCCTAGCAGAATCTCAGCGAGCGGTGGAGGACAGGGACAGATGGAGGAGAGTGGTGGCCAGATCGTCAAGAGTGCCTCAACGACAACAGATGATGTCAAGGGATAGGTGAGAGGTGAAGTCTAGTAAAGGGCAAAATCACACAGAGAAAGGAGTGTTATCTGCACCCTGCACCGCAGAGTACAACCTGCGTGCAAGGTAGCCCGTGACCTCTACTTGTGTGGTAGTCTGACTGCTAGGTCTGGTTGCTAGGTCTGGTTGCTAGGTCTGGCTGCTAGGTCTGGTTCCTTGGTGTTGTGTTTTCAGGTCTACTTGCTAACTCTGGTTGTCAGGTGTGGTTGTCAGGTGTGTTGTCTGGTGTGGTTAGCAGGTATTGTTGTCAGATGTGGTTGTCAGGTATGGTTGTCAGGTGTGGCTGACACGTGTGGTTGTCAAATGAAGCTGTCAGTCAGGTGTGGTTGTCAGGTGTGGTTGTCAGTTATATGGTTGTCAGGTGTGGTTGTTGTCAGATATGGTTGTCAGGTGTGGTTGCCAGGTGTGGTTGTCAGATGTGGTTGTCAGGTGTGGTTGTCAGATGCGGTTGTCAGGTGTGGTTGTTGTCAGGTAAGGTTGTCAGGTGTTGTTGTCAGGTGTGGTTGTCAGGTGTGGCTGCCAGGTGTGGTTGTCAGGTGTGGTTGTTAGGTGTGGTTGTTGTCAGGTGTGGTTGTCAGGTGGGACATGTATTTATGTGTTCCCTGCAGACCATTGGAGGAATGTAGAGAGACACTTGCCTCTTGAAGAGCTCCGAGCAACACGCGGCAGACGATGAAGAAATGAAAGTTTGGGGAGAACGCCATGGCCACCGACACCGCCAACACGCCGACGGAACTGATGACGTAGATGGGCTTCCGGCCGAAGCGGTCGGCAAGGGAAGTAAATACGAAGGCACCCAGCCCCTGGCCCACCATCATCAGTGTCTGACTGAGCTCCGTCAGGGCCGACTTCTCACAGGTCAGGTCCCACTGCACACACACACACAGGGGCAGACAACTCTTCTCTCCTCCTACCCCACCACTCTCTCTCTCTCTCTCTCTCTCTCTCTCTCTCTGTTAGTTTGTTTGGTTTGATGTTGTTTTGTTGGTACCATCATGTTTTGATGCATACGTTGTATCATTTAGTACTAGCTTCGTAGAGCAGTGACGGCAGATGGCTAACTGA
>JADBJO010004306.1:0-5000 GCA_016801955.1 Conus betulinus | reverse complement strand
GGAGATAGCACATTTACTCACAATTACACACACACACACACACACACACACACACACACACACACACACACACACACACACCCCAACGCATACACACTCACATAAGTAGACTCTCCTATTTTCACACCTGCATCACCCACGCGATGCGAACCCACGCGCACACACACGTCTACAGTCTACACCGGGGTCCCTGACAGATTCAAAGTCTTCTCTCAGTTGACGTATGTTTCACCATTTGTGTCTGTTACTACACCATTTCCACATTTATTTCAGAAATGGTTAATTGTATTTCAGAAGCGTTATTTGTATTCAGAAATGGCTAGTTGTATTTCAGAAGCGTGAATTGTATTTCAGAAAGGGTTAATTGTATTTCAGAAGCGTTTATTGTATTTCAGGAATGGTTAATTGTATTTCAGAAATGTAAATTGTATTTCAGAAAGCGTTAATTGTATTTCAGAAATGTAAATTGTATTTCAGAAAGGGTTAATTGCATTTCAGAAGCGTTATTTGTATTTCAGAAAGGGTTAATTGTATTTCAGAAGCGTTGTTTGTATTTCAGAAATGGTTAATTGTATTTCAGAAGCGTTTATTGTATGTCAGGAATGGTTAATTGCATTTCAGAAATGTAAATTGTATTTCAGAAAGGGTTAATTGTATTTCAGAAGGGTGAAATGTATTCTGAAAAGGTTAATTGTATTTCAGAAAAGATAAATTGTATTTCAGAAATGGTCAATTGTATTTCAGAAAAGGTTAAATGTATTTCAGAACAAACCGAACGAGAGAGAGAGAGAGAGAGAGAGACGAGAGAGAGAGAGAGAGAGAGAGAGAGAGAGAGAGAGAGAGAGAGAGAGAGAGAGAGAGAGAGAGAGAGAGAGAGAGAGAGAGATGTGTGTTTTTGTGTGACAAATATGCTCCGAAACGGTTCAACCGATTTTCCTGAAATTCGGTGTGTAGGACCGTTGTCACTCTAATGCAGCATCACACAAAATTGGTACGTTGGTCATTTGTCAGTCGAGACATCCGTTGGAACACTTTTGGAAAGGGAATCTTAACACACAAACCGTTTAAAACGGTCATTAACGGCTTTTTGAATGACTTTCTTGAAATGTGGTGAGTACGACCATTACAAACTAATGATTTTCATAGGGTACTTTTCAAAAATGAGCATTCAAAAATAACCGTTACAACAGCCGTTACCTGCCTCAGAAACACACTGTTTTCCATGCATCTGCCAACCAGTCAACATAATAACACACAAATTGGTACATTGGTCTGTTGTCAATCAAGACGACTGTTGGAGCACTTTTGAAAAGTGAATCGTACAATTTTTAGTCTGTAGTCCCTTTTCTAGCCTCAATCTGACCCATCCATGCGCATATGCACGCACTCTTACACAGCCAGACACAGTTACGTGCAACACAAGCATACGCATGCGTGATGGCACATCCTTTCCCTTTTCATTCCGCAGAGCAGTGTTTTAAAACTTTTTCAACTCTTTAAATCAGTTTGTAAGAAAGTAAACAGTTGACTGAACACTAAACTGCATGTAAACAAACTTCATGCTGAAGGGAGACCCACAGTTAATCCCCACAGTCTGTGGTCATGTCAGTCAAAGTGAGGAGAGGGTGTGAACAGCAAATTTAAAAAACGACACTAAAACATCTAACTTCCATGTCGTTCAAACTGAGAGCTGCTTCAAAGAACGACGAAGCATGCTGAACTGCTCGTGCACAGTCGCCTGCAGTAACCAACTGAGCTGCTTCGTTGATCAAACGTTCCAGGTAGGCCAAACGCTGTTCCTGCAGACGAGGTCCTTCCACTTCTGGGACCTGGATTGCACCTTTCACATGAGTCTTGACTTTAGACCAGATCGATTCGATGGGATTCAGCACTGGGCTGTATGGCCCAAGTCGGAGGAGAGTAGCTGGGCTGTCCTCAAAGACGGTTTGAAGCCGGCTGTGGCTGGGTGCGTTGTCGACGACGACAATAACGTCTTCAATCTGGAAACCATTTGCTTGAATGTGCTCCAGCATGCCTGAAACCCAATCATTAATGTCCTGCCGTCTGAACGACCCTTGGCATGTCTCCATCTTGATAACTCCATTGGTGACATGGCTCCGATCAAATGAATGTTTGGTCCTCTGCGGGATGGCAGTGTCACCACAGCTCGGTGTCCGGCCTTGGACCATCCGGTCTTCCTACGGATGAACAGGTTAAAGTTAGTCTCATCCAGCCAGATGATCTGCTTGCCCTCGCGGATGTACGGCTGATGCTCCTGACGTACTATTGGCGCGTTTTTGTTTATTTTCCTCACTGTTCATGGTGACAGGCATCTCGTGAACTTTCTTGATGGTGGACAGATGGCCCCGGAGAACGTTAGCAATGGTGGTGGTGCACACACTCTTGTGGAAGGTTGTGAGAACAGCACTTTGGAGCCGCTTTAGCGTGGTGGAGTGGTCTTTCTCAACCCAGCTCAACATGACTCTACATTCATCGCCATCAAGCTTTTTGGTTTCCTCCCACCTTAACGTTTTCCTAAAGGCTCGCCTGACCACACCCACGTGTGCGCAGTTTTTATACTTGACACCAACGGTAGCTGCCAATGTCCTCCAATCGTCTCCACAGTTAGCCGCTTCCACAATAATTCTTCTTTCCTTGTCCGTGTGTCCAGAGTATGTACAACACCGTTCTACAACTTCACTGTGGGTTACCTCTTCACGGCAAATCGGGCAGCTCGCCCATTGTTCAAACAGTCCAAACAGTCCGATGCTACAACTTCACTGTGGGTTACCTCTTCACGGCAAATCGGGCAGCTCGTCCATTGTTCAAACAGTCCGATGCTACAACTTCACTGTGTGTTACCTCTTTACCTATTCACGGCAAATCGGGCAGCTCGCCCATTGTTCAAACAGTCCGATGCTACAACTTCACTGTGTGGCAGCTCGCCCCTCTTCACGGCAAATTGGGCAGCTCGCCCATTGTTCAAAACAGTCCGATGCTACAACCGCACTGTATGTTACCTCTTCACGGCAAATTGGGCAGCTCGCCCATTGTTCAAACAGTCCGATGCTACAGCTTTCGTGCAGAAGATGCCGGCAGGGAAAACGCCTCACAACACGTTTTCTTCACATTGGAATCTGACACACGGAACAGCTGTCTTTGAAATTCATTTTGTTGGCTTAACTGTTTTTCTTGAGTATACACGTTACGTCATTAATTACATTTATGTTCACGAACAGGCTTATTGTGTGTGTGTGTTTAAGTGTGAGTGTGTGCGTGTAGACAGATTAGGTGGGGGTAGGGGGTGGGGGGGGGGGGGATTAGGAGCTGCATCCATCATCTTTTTTTTTTTTAAAGAATGTGGCATTGATCCATGAGTAACATCCCATTTGTGTTATATTTTAGTTTTGAAAGCATTAGTCCTTTATTTTCTGTCCACAGTGCACCAATGTATACTGTCTGGTCAGTGGGCACCCCTGCTGGTCTTCCTTGATGAATTAGCCCATTAAAAAAAAACAAAACAAAACCCCCTTGGTCTAGCTTTGACGTAATTGTCAAACACTGACGTCATTTTCAGACAATGATGGGGGAGCTATCAAGTAAGTTACGTCGATTTCGGACACTTTGCTTGAACAGTTAACTTCTTTCTGAAATCCAATTAACATTTTCTGAAATACATATAACCTTTTCTGAAATACAATTGACCAATCTGAAATACAATTCACCATTTCTGAAACACATTTAACGCTTCTTAAATACAATTAACCATTTTTGAAATACAAATCATGTTTCTGAAATACAATTAACCACTTCTGAATTACAAATAATGTTTCTGAAATACAATGAACAACACTCCTCTGAAATACATTTCACATGTCTGAAATACAATTAACCATTTCTAAATACATTTAACAGTTTCTGAAATACATGTGCAAATGATGTACCAATGCCCAGTATGAGTCTGTTCCAAATTCGAGGCGTCTTCGCAGCGTTGGTCTTGAGATGGATGTCATTATTATTGTTGTTCTTGTTATTGTTCTTTGTGTTATTGTTCTTGTTATTGTTGTTCTTGTTTATTACTCCTGTTACTAAGTCATCCTCTGGACACTCCTTTCCCACATACGATCATTTCGCATGCACACAAACATACTACACATAACACATATGCTCACACACGCACACACGCACACACACACATATAAAACGCGCTCGCACATACATGCACACACGCGCACATGCATGCACATGCATGTGTGCACATGAATTCTCACACGTGCGCGCATACACGGACACACACGCACACACGCACACAGAGGCGCGCGCGCGCACACACACACACACACACACACACACACACACACACACACACACACACACACACACACCAACGCATACACACTCACATAAGTAGACTCTCCTATTGTCACACCTGCATCACCCACGCGATGCGAACCCACGCGCACACACACGTCTACAGTCTACACCGGGGTCCCTGACAGATTCAAAGTCTTCTCTCAGTTGACGTATGTTTCACCCCATTTGTGTCTGTACTGTTACTACACCATTTCCACATTTATTTCAGAAATGGTTTAATTGTATTTCAGAAGCGTTATTTTGTATTTCAGAAATGGCTAGTTGTATTTCAGAAGCGTGAATTGTATTTCAGAAAGGGTTAATTGTATTTCAGAAGCGTTTATTGTATTTCAGGAATGGTTAATTGTATTTCAGAAATGTAAATTGTATTTCAGAAAGCGTTAATTGTATTTCAAAAATGTAAATTGTATTTCAGAAAGGGTTAATTGCATTTCAGAAGCGTTATTTGTATTTCAGAAAGGGTTAATTGTATTTCAGAAGCGTTATTTGTATTTCAGAAATGTTAATTGTATTTCAGAAGCGTTTATTGTATGTCAGGAATGGTTAAATTGCATTTCAGAAATGTAAATTGTATTTCAGAAAGGGTTAATTGTATTTTGGTCTTGTATTCGAAAAAGGTTCACTGT
>JADBJO010004305.1:200000-204077 GCA_016801955.1 Conus betulinus | reverse complement strand
GAATAATGGCCGCCATTCGTTTTTTTTTTTTTTTTTTTTTTCCAGTAAGTAGATGTAGACCAGGATCCTTGAAAGCACTGCCTGACCTGCACGTGCAGCATGATTGTTGCTGTGTTTGAGTTTCAGCAGCAAGTCTTCTGCACGTAGTTTACTGCATCGAACACATGGTTGATCCTGCATATGACTTTGAAAACATGAATGCGGTTTGACAATGTGTTTCCGACAGGAGGGCCAAAGAGAAGCCGTATAGATGGAATCGATCAAGGGATCCAATCCAGACTGTGTGTCTTCCCCGCTGTAGTCAGTATAACCGTTTCTCAGTTGTTTTGCAGACTGTGTGTTCTTCCCCACTATAGGTCAGTATAACCGTTTCTCAGTTGTTTGCAGACTTTGTCTCTTCCCACTAAAGTCAGTATAACCATTTCTCAGTAGTGATGGGGGAAAACGTGAGGTGCCATGGAGATTGGAGCTCAGTGTGAGTGGCTGCATTAAGCTGCAGAGAGGGACAAACAATAGAAGGTCGGTAAAGTAAATCTGTTCTGGAAAGGGCTAGTGGTGGGTGGTGAACAGTGTGTGGGGTGGTCGATTAGGCGACTAGAAGGGTTAGTTCTGGGGTGTAAGAAAGAAAAAGGTCGAGAGAGAGAGAGAGAGAGGGAGGGAGGGAGGAAGGGAGGGAGGGAGTGAAGGAGGATGACAGTTGGACAAATGGGTACGAAATGATGTGTGGGAGGTAGTGGTGGGGATTATATCTAGATGTAGAAAAGATTGTTGATGACAGCACTGTATGCTTGCGAATACTCAAAATAACTATGCACACGAAACATTATCACTACTACAAAATACAAACTATTTCATATTTTTGGTTTCACTGTACCCGAACCCAGACTCTCTGGTATTGTTCCTATGAATCAGATATTGTTCCTACCAATAATGTCACTCCTGGCTGTACCGTTATGTGCAGACTCCATGCTTTCTAGGTCTATAGGTACACTTGTTTACATCCATGAATCTTTAAACGCGTACGGTTTATGAAACCTTGAAACTTTTTTCAAACAGAGTCAGACTGGCTGAACATTAGACTAAAAGAACCCATGCCAATTGAAGTCAACATTATTTACACAAACCTCTCTAGGAAAATACCGAGCGGATGGCCAAGTTCACTGCCATGAAACATTAGTCCGAAACAACATATGTCACAACCCAATACATTCCACACACACACTGAACAACATGTTTTTCTAAATGGATATAGCGACTGTTTTCTAGTATGCGTCATATGGACAAACACAGGAAACATAATCCCTTAAACGGGTCACAACAAATGTGACCTACATAGCTTTGAACATTTCAGGAAAAGAGATTTCTTGCTGTCTTCCATTCCCTACTTACTAATGTCTGTAATTACACTAATCCAGAAGACGCTTAAGAGTATTTGCTATAATCGATCAATCAGGAGACGAAAACATGTTGTTTCTGTGTTGCATCAGACCAGTCTTGTGGCTGTTTTGTCTACCTCTACCCCCCTACCCCCCCCCCCCCCCCCCCCCCCCCCCTTATTTTTTTTTTACTTCAGTCCACGGACACACTGTTTTCAAAAACTTATCCCCTTTACCTATGACGGTGATCAGGGTTTTTCTCCACCCTCCTTCATTCTGTTCATCACTTCAACCAGTCATGAAAACAAACGGTGGCATGGAGTCACATTCGTATGATGATATCAAAAAAAGAAAGGGCTGGATCAAAAGGCCTGGAATTCTTATTGTAAAATTGAACTCAGCTGATACACTTTTCTGGTTGCTTGTCATTGCAGATAGCTTTCCACGATTGTTTTTAACATTCTACCAGCAGTGAGATCTTCAAAGAAGGCCAGCTATCAAGTGACCACGGCAGGCTGTTATATTATGACGGCTAGTGGTACACGTCATTTTGGACAAAGACGCGTTGGAGGACGAATGACCTGGTACTCATTGACCTGTATGAGTTTTAGATCCGAATATTACACACATTTTCTGCATATCATGTGAGTTTAATGTCTCCAATAATTGATACAAAGGTTAACTTTACCCGTTCAATATATGAGTCTAATATGTTCAGTAACTGAAACAAAGGTTTTCATTAATGTTAAGACGACCTTTAAGTCTCAAAATCAGATTTATCTCTGTGTCAGTGTCTGTCCTGCATGCATTAGAATAGGACTGATTTATATGAGTTAATATCCACTTACGTCTTTCATGAAATGTGTGGCATCACGATCATTAATAACCAGATGGAATTGGCATTGTGGGTGGATGATATCTAAAATAACAGACGAAAACGAAAAAACAGGAAAAGGTTGGCATGGAATACGTGCCAATCTAGAGATCGACTGCTGCAGCAGCTGCACCTAATGGAATAACAAACAGTATACCTGGGTGTGGCTCCCTGTGGGTCAGAATAGACATTGTGGAAATAATGACACGGACATGGTTTAGAGAATGAAACAACAAAAGATAAGAAGTGTAAGGATTCAGATCAACAGCTATCTTTATATATTCTGCGTGGTGCGGAAATAAGACAGGGTAAGTAGAAACAAACGGTAAGAATGAAGAAGAAAACTCTCAGAAACATAACAGCACGCACCTGTCCAAGTCCACAGTCCATCTCGTATTCTTTACACGCAGGATACTGACAAAAATCTTCGTCACGTCCATCAAAACAATCTTTTCGAAAATCACACACCAGATTGTAAGGTACGAACTGTCCAGATAGTTCACAATAAAAATAGGGCTGTGCTGGTCCGTGGGACATACTACAAGTCGCCCTGTACCCATGTCTCAGTGTTCTCCAGTTCCCTGCATTGACTTTTCGAATCGCAGGCCAGTAGTTGGTGAGTCAGGTGCTGCATAGGACAGATTTCCAATGAACACTTAATACAGTTCTGTTAATCGGTACATGAAGCGTGACAGGTTTTCGGATACGGTGATGATCTGAAAAGGAAGAGACTTCGCACACAAAGCCCTTTACCCAACTACCACAATTCTGTTCAACGAATCCAATGATTTCTGTTCCTAAGAATTCCCAAACAACACAGATGTCCGATCTCAATTGCCCCTCAAAATTATGGTGCCTCAAGAAGAAAACGACGACACCACTTTGCCAGCGTAAAGTGTTTGTGTACCTGAACAAAAGTGCAATAAAACAGACAAAGATGCATTGACATGGTATACATACTCTCTCTCTCTCTCTCTCTCTCTCTCTCTCTCTCTCTCTCTCTGGTTTCAAATGTCCATTGTAAAACGTATAAGTTTGGGTGGTACTAAGGTGTAGAGGGAATCGACGAGTGTCTCAAAATCTTCAGAGAACAGTTTATTTCATGCAGGTGGCAAGAATGAATTCTCATATCAGTAACAGAGAAATGTTTTAATGTTTAAGACCGTTATGCTCTGTGCGTGATATAGAAAGATGCCTGCTCCTCAACCTAGATAGACACTTGAGGAATGTATTAACTAATGTTAGATTTGGCTTTTCTGAAGCTGCAGAACATCAATGTCGTTATAAAGCATACAGTACTACTGATTTAAAGTGTCCATTTTGCCAGAATGAAAGAGAAGATGGATGACTTTTTGTTTTGTGTTGCCATTTTGAACGATTTAAGAGCTCAGTACATACCGTCCAATTTTTGGAAAGATCTTGATCAGTTTAGATTGTCATTATTATTTTGTCCTCTAAGCATGTACGAATTTTTAGTGCAGTAACGTCTACATACACAGCCCGTGTGTCACATAAGTATATTGAGCTGAATCTTTGTAGCCATGATTTGGCAGCATCGTTCATACCTCTGGAAGTAAGCCTCTAAGTATTCTGAGATGAGTAATAGCAATAAACGATCGCAAGCAAAAATACATGTATTTCGTTTTCTATGAAACTTGGACGTTGGACGAAAAATAAATGGTGAAACGAACAATAGTATCTCTCTGCATATTTTAGCTAGTATATTCATCATTCCATAAGTGTGTGTGTGTGTGTGTGTGTGTGTGTGTGTGTGTGTGTGTGTGTGTGTGTGAGAAGAGAGAGAGAGAGAGAGAGAGAGAGAGAGAG
>JADBJO010004305.1:187500-195000 GCA_016801955.1 Conus betulinus | reverse complement strand
ACAATACGTACATATTATGAGAACAGGTGCAAGACTTCATCACTGCTAGGCTAAAAGTGTCTCAGCTGCAGTGGCGAAATGGTTAGAATCGTGGATTCCCAGCTGGGAGGTCATAGGTTTGATTCCCATCAAAGACATGTGGGATTTTTCTGCCCCAATCAGCTCCTACCCAGAGCTGATTTGTTACGGGCTCAATGAGAAAGACTGGGACCACACAGTCGAGCTTCACCCACATAACGCATGCGTCTCTGAGTGCTATTCAAACTTCCTGACCAACACTGCAGGTGACTGTGTCTCTCAGGCCTGGTTGATGAAAGGATACATTGTGAAAGTAAGCGTATGATACAGCCCTGTCATGCAGTCTCAGACTGGAATCAAAAATCTGTAGCATCATCTCCTTCATCCTCATTCTCATCGATCAGCATAAATAAATCTCAAATTCTATGGCCCTTCATGCCTTGCCCTCATGGTAACCTCAGTTTTGATGTCCTCTCCACATCTGTGGCCGTGGTTTGATTCCGTCGGGGTCACTGGTATTGGCGAGTCAATGGAGGCTGTCATTGGATGGATGTGGTGTGTTGCCCTCCAGAGGGAGAGCTCTCTCACACCAGCTTTGCCACTAAGCAATTCGTGTCGTCAGTAGGAGGCTTAATAGGTGGTGTCCTGCGTGTGTTGCATCAGAACAGGCACTACTGTACACCACGTAAGTGACTCAGCAGCAGTGCAGTGTCTCCTACGGAGTATTGCCTCTTGATGGATTGACATTGATTGCTCCCTGTTGATTGCTGGTGCAGTGGCTGTGACAGGATGGGCTGAGCTACATCTGTGAATGGGGTGTCAGAATGAGTGGTGTGGGTGCAATGTCACTGAAGTAACACAGTAATAGGACAGTAAAAAAAAAAAAAAAAAAAAAAAAAAAACAACTGTCTCAGGAGACAGAATTAGACTGAACATTAGACAAAGTAGTTAGACTCAGAATCAAAAACTTACTTGGAGAATATTTTGACAGGTCGAATTTTTTTCCAAGCAAGTTTTTGATTCTGAGTCTAAATACTTTTCTAATGTCGAATCCAGAATCCAGAAACCTATATTCTTATTTAGACTGAACACACCCTCTGAACTAAATGCAAGACTCTCCTGTGATTGGAAGATGTGGGTTTATGTGCAAAAAGAAAATATGTGATGCAGGTAGAATTCCTGAAATTTGTATAGATTCTATTGTCCTTCCATCAAATAAAGACGTTATGTCATTCATTGGGGTATCTGCAGGAGACTTTCTCATGCATTGTATGCAATAAAGTACACAGAGCTGCTAAAGATGGGTGACTGGAAAAAAGTGAGTGACAAAAAAAGGTAATAATATCACAAAAATATCAAATGGGACTCACACAAAATTGGCTTTTATAATAAGTTTTAAACAAATGTTCGCGAAAAAGAAACGTGGACGAACGAAGTACTAGTACAAGACAAAACACAACGCTTTTGACAACGCCGATCTCGCACTGAAGTGAATGAAGATACGTGATTGTTCGTTCATTTCCGTTGTCCTAATTGTTTTGTTTCTTGCCTGAAGAAGACCTTAGAGATCGAAACGCGTCATGATCTTTCTTGTGATTCGTTTGTCAACTTTTTTGGTGGTTTGCTAACATTAAAAAAAAAAGTTTCAATTTCTGCCTGCAGTCACCTCACTTTGCAACTAGATCTAACTTTTATGATACGAATCTCAATCCTTTCTTCGTCCTATCTGTCTCTACATCTGCCTCTGTCTGTTTGTTTGTCTATATGTCTGCCTGTCTGTATGTTTCTCTGTCTCTCTCTCCTCTCTCCTCCTCTGTCTCTGTCTATGTCTCCTCCCTCTCCCTCCCTCCCTCCCTCTCTCCCCCCCTCTCTCTCTCTCTCTCTCTCTCTCTCTCTCTCTCTCTCTCTCTCTCTCTCTCTCCACTTTGTACTGCTATAACGAAAATCTACCAAACCCTCACGCACTGTCACTTTTTCGCTAAAATTATTTGATTGTGCAAAACTGGGGCTGCAAGTCACATTTCATTGTAAACTCAGAATAACTCAAAAGAGAACTCTTACATGGGGTTTAGAAGTGATTTCACTCGGCGATACCCAGCCGCTGTCATACCGACCCATATGTGTGTATCAACAGTGATCTGTTTGAAAAAATCCATGGAGGCCTCCACCTCCTTGGCGGTCTCCAGACTGACCAGAGAAGTTCCATTTTGTTGACACTGTTTCTCAGCATCCTCTGGGAAATTCCGCCATCAGTGTTTATATTGTAGGTGTAGCATCCTCCTCCAAAACCAATCTGCCAAAGAACAGCATATTGACAAAAAAGAAAAAAAAAAAAAAAAAAAAAAAAAATGAAAGAATGATTCAATGAATGAATGAATGAATGAAGTGAATGAAAGTGAAGGAGGGATTTCGAATGCACAGGGAAAGAGAAGTTTGAAAATAAAATAAGAATGAAAAAATGAATGTTTTACAGTGTTTAGGGTTTACAAACCAGTTCAAGCAATTTGTAGATGGTGGGGCGATCGTTCATAAAGAAGACATCTGAACATTACTCACTTCATTCTATCGCAAATGAAGATCGGGATCAAAGATCACGGAAGTAAGTTCTGAAACACAACTCGTCGAACATGTTAATTGTCGTTGTTTTAAAAATCCCTACATCGTCATATCCACAGTTATGATGGGTCATCAAAATTTCGATTATCGACAGTTTAGCTCATGTTAGAGTCCTCTTTCATGTCCTCCCTAATAGTGTGGACAAAATTGTCCATTTCCTGGGCAAAAGATTCAACGCCCATCTTGAGCTGAATTCGATAAGAGTGATTGCTCGTTCTTTGTTTGCATTGTCCTAATTGTTGTTTATCATGCCTGAAGAAGACCAAAGCAGTTGAAATCCTTCATGTTTTGTTTGTAATTTGTCCTTGTTGGTTTGCGGATTTACTTAATTTCCTTTTCAAATGTGTTTCAATTTCACCAGCGGTCACCTCACTTTGAAACTAATAAATTAATGAACAACTGATGAATTAATAAACAAACAAACAGATACACAAACATACATGTAAGCAGGCATGAGAATGCTCCGAAGCATACACGCACATAAGTATATAAACGGGGAGGGGAAAAAGGGGGGGGGGGGGATAAGGGGGGGGCTTAGGGGTAAGCTTAGTGGGCTTGAGGTCGCAGGGCCATCTTTATGAACGACATACAAAGACAGAGCATGTGTAAAAATGAAAATGATATACATTTTTTTTTCCTTGGGAGGAAGAGGGGACAGGGGAAGATGAGATAGATATATGGATGCAGATATGTTTACACAATGAAGTACACATGCACGAGAGTACACAGAAAGATGTGGGGAGAAAAAAATGAGGAGGGAGAGGAAAATTTAATTAGAAAAAAAAGAAAATGAAATCATACACGTGTGTGTGTGTGTGTGTGTGTGTGTGTGTGTGTGTGTGTGTGTGTAGATGGGTATAGATATAGACATAGAGAGATAAATACATGAAGAGAGATATAGGTAAATGAATACAGATATAAAGCAATAAGTAGACAAACATATATTCAAAAGATTATTAAAGGAAACGAATCTATTAACCATCAGTATACTTGTGCGCTAAACTTCTTCCTGATTTCCCAAAATGAGATGCATAAGCTTGATCATCCCAATAGGTGATCACCACTAAGGCACTGTTACTGATTGACCATGCATACTACAAGGAGGCAATGAAGTAACAATGTGGCATGTAAGGCATGTAACAGTATGGAGCATTTACTCTTGGTAGGCAGGCACACAAAACATCGTTGGCTTAATACACAACTGCACTGACTGAAAGGAAGGGGGCGGGAGCTGTCACTGCACTGGTTTGGCTCATGACGCTGTAAGGAAGGAGGTATGCTAAGATCGCCCACTCACTCCAGATGGGTGTCTGCTGCCCAGTCTCTCAGTGAGGGCAGAGGTCACGTCCTTCCTGTCTTAAGAATCAGTGGAATGCGTGAGCCCCACGCCCTTCACCCTCACATTATGTGCTGAGTGCTTGAGTGAGCTCAAGTGGTCAGCCACAGCTTTGCCCCTTTCCTCGTCTGCTTTGTATCGTACATAATAATCTGTGTTACTTTTACTCTTCGTTTACTGTGTTCATTTACTTTTTTTTCAGGCATGCCACAGCATTTTATTCTTACCTTACATATACGCAACTCACTGAATTACATGTTTTAAATATCCAGCACTCATAGTAATTATTCAGAGCGCAAGTAACCTCTTGGCGAGGCTCTTAGGTGCAAAGGTAACTTTACCTTGTCCGGTCCGCATTTCTCTCAGATCTGTAGGGGCAATGGTAGGCTTCATCTTCATGTTCAGCACACTGATATCTCACATCGCAGGGAAAGTGATGAAATAGGTCAGGCCACACTGACACTGAACAGTTCCAAGGTGTCACGTCCTGGCACTTTATGAGGCTTCAGGTTTGCTGCATGGAAAGAGAATCTCAGTCGAAATTGAGCGCGCGTAAAGAAACGATATCAAAGAATAACGACATCTGGGTTTCTCTACTTGTTTCTTTACCGAAACCATCAGGGAACATCAGTAAAGGAGATTCGGGCACCTTGAGCATTGTGCCATAACTGTGCCTGGAACCACCGGACCAAAGTATGTATGTATTGATAAATTCCTTGTTCATGTTCTGCCAGCTGATAGCAGTCAGGAAGATGATGTGATCAGGGGGTCTGGTCAGTGTGACACAGCTTTTTACTATAGTTGAACATGGGGTGGATTCACCAGAACTGGTGTCTGTACATACCCTGCACAACAATATTCTTGTCATCTACTTTATGGCCATGTCATCCGATCAAACATTATATTAAAATTAATTTCTTTTCGTACCCACAGTATATCTGTAAGGGCATAACTAGAAAAGAGCGAAGAGGAGTAGGGGAAGGGGAAGTGATAGAGTTGACACGTTATCTTTCACACCAACACCAGTCCGTTGGTTTCTTCTTTCTTTTCTTTCAAATTATATGTGAACCAGCAGGACTGATTTGGACTGAACCAACCTGTAAGGACATAATAATGATCATAAGCATGCATGAGATATTACAAATATATATATATATATATATATAAAAACAAAATCATTTCACACGATGAATAGTTTTCATAAAGCACATCAACAAAAGGTTCGGAGTAAGGAAGAGATCAAATCACTAAAAAGACACAAATAATTTAAACTGAGCCAAGAGCAGTATGATTAATTCATACATAAATTGCGAAATCATGCATTAGAACAATTGGTCTCAACTTCAAGGTATATCTAAATATAGTCTCCACAGCACATAAACATTATCAAAATTAAGGTGTTAGGATTTACAAGAAAAGTACACTATGGGTCTTCCATCTGAAAGCAGAATGGAGCAAGCGCATCTCTACAAGGCAGAAGTATGATAGTCTAACGAGCAGTTTGAGGGAATCCGGTTCCTCGCCACGGAAGTTGGAGGGAGGGGATTTGTAGTAGCAAGCCTTTTGAGCATTTCACGGAGATGTGTGTGTCCAGCCGGGCTAGGACGAACATCCAAATCCGCCAGTTGTTTCAACATTTCATCTCTGTGTGTTTTAAGGGGAGTGAGTATCAAACTAAGTCATTATCCACTGAGCACTCTCATTAGTTTTGATGTGATTGACAGGGCTGGGGTTATCAAACAGCACATCTTACCTTATGGCCATTAATGCATCTTGAGCAGTCCTGCATCCTAAGATAAATTCTGGAGCCTAGGTTTACAGATTCCTCCCTCAGCTCTTCCCCATCTCCACCCCTACTTACACATTAATTACTTTTAACTTACTAGTCTGAGTTCTTTAGCAACATATTTTTCAGTTCTAAAGCAACACATTTTCTTTTTAGAATTTTCTTCTATTCTGTTTTTTTTTTTTCACTGACTGCTGTGGTAAGCTTTGGGCCTGTTGGGAAACTGTTGGTGGATAGAATATCCCAGAATTATAAGGAGATAATTCCAGTGTACACCAAGGGAGACCAACACCATTGATCGTGCTGCACTGATGAGTCCAAATCAGTCGACAGAAGACGCTCTGGCAGCACCAAGGGGTCTGTTTTCAATACGGACTGATGATGGTCCCCAGTCTTAGTGAAGGAGTTAATACTTTAATTTCAACGTCTCTCTGTTCATTTTAATTTCTCCCCCACCCGCCTGATCCTGAACCCACCCACTTTTCTGTCATTGTGTTGGTGATGAGAAAATTGTCAGCCTGCGTGTGTTCCTCCTCCCCATCATAACAAGTCCCTCTTTACCCCATCAGCAAGTGTTCACCATTTCTTAATACTGTTATGTTATGGTTTGACGTTTTGCTTTCATTTAAACAGAACTTGCATTTCTACATAAACTATTCCATGAGTTTAAGAACTAAAGGTTGTTTCGGATCTCAACACGACAGCGTCAATCAAAAGGAAAGTCAGATTCTTCGACGTAATGAATAAACGTGGAACCTCAGCTTCATTTCTGACAACCTCAGACGATAAGTCAATAAAGAAAAGGAATACACAACAGATGCTGTCTTCATTTCTACTGGAGATGCATTGAACATGATCAAACTAACTCACAATTCTTTCATTGGTTTTCATATGATTTAACAAGCAAACTGAACACTTGAGTGATATTCTGTGAACACCTACTTCAACGAAATAGACCAGAGTGTTAGTCACAAAAACATTCTTTAATTCTATAAACGCTGCAGACAATTTTTAACTGAGGGAAAATTATACAAATAAGTACCTTCAAAATCACTGAGATTATTCATTCTCCATTTTACATAGGGGTAAACTGAGGATTTACATGCAGTTTGGGAGACAAATTCTGTGACAAAAAAAAAAACTGCAGCAGAACCAAAGTGGATCCCGTAGTATGAGCAGATTTTCACAATTGCGCAATCATTTACCTTGCCCTGCAATGTTATGTTGCTTTTTTTTTGTTTTGTTTTTGTCTTTATTTTGTTTTTTTTTATTACTATATGTTTTTAAAACCACGATTGCTTGTTTTGGCACTAGATGCTTTAGATAACATTCATCACTTAGTTCATCTATTTTTCATCTATCTTTTTTTTATCATGATTGGTTTCTACTCTGTCAAACCATTTCCAAAATCTTTCTGATTTTCCTTGTGATCTTTTTTTTTGTTCAAAAGTATCAAAAAGAGTAAAGGTAAACATTGTGACTTAGCCATACATGGTAAACGCGGTTCTCAGTACGTAGTTTCCATTTATTAGTTTAAGTTGCTTTCTGTATTCAGGCACAACATTCTTCATGAAATCAGTAATACAGTCTAGCATTCACCATGACACACGTACCATACTCTGAGATATAATACGCACACAATTAGATGTATGTAATGCCTAGTAGATGTCAACGGCATTTGTAGTAAGTGCAAACATGTTTGTTTCCTGGGAATTGTTGCAAACAAAATGTCGCTGCATTTGTG
>JADBJO010004305.1:167500-172500 GCA_016801955.1 Conus betulinus | reverse complement strand
TAGTGGAAAGGGCAGTCTTGATGTGTTCTTCTTCTTTCAGCTCTTCCTCCTTAGTGGAACACAGTACAGAGGCTCTGTGCACGAGGGTGTTGACAACAGATCTCTTGTGCTGAAGGGGGTTAGTGGTTAGAGTGAAAGTTCAGATCTTGATAAGTGTTTCCTATAAATGGTGGTCTCCACCCTGTCATCATGGGTTCGGGTGATGAGTGTGTCCAGGAATGGGATCTTCCCTTCTACTTCAGTTTTGGAAGTGGACTGGATACTGTCGTCGATGGAATTCAGGTGAGTGGTGAAGCTGTCAATCTTCATCTCCTGTATGCAGATCATGGTGTCATCCACATAGCGGTACCACATGCCGGGAGGGTTGGCAGTGGTCTCAAGGGCTACTTTTCCAAAATGTTCCATGTACAGGTTGGCTGCCACTGGAGATACTGGCGAACCCATGGCAGCTCCTTGTTTCTGCTAGTAGAACTCATGGTTGAATGAAAAGTAGGTGCTAGTGAGGCACAGTTCCAACAGTTCTAGCACCTGTTTTGTAGTGAGTTCACACCAGTGACGAAGGTGGTAGCCATCCTCAATCTTCTCCCGAATAACTTGGAGAGCCCTTGGGTACAGGGGATGCTAGTAAACAGTGCATCATAGGAGACACGTTTCTCCCCTGGAGCCAGTTGCTGGTTTTCCATCTTGTGTACAAAATCTGTGCTGTTGTGCTGTTGTGCCTACGCCAGCAACTGACCCATGTCAAAGACAAAACGGACCCCCTCAAGCAGTGTGGTGTAGTGTACCAGGTAGGGTGTCAAGACTGTACCCATACCTACATTGGCGAGACAGCAAGACCACTCACCACCCGTCTACAGGATCACCAGAACCAATCTACATCTGCCATACATGAACATCTACAAGCCACAGGCCATAGTTTCAGCCCCCAGGAAACCAAGATCTTATTTACAGAGCCCTTCCTCACAAAAAAAGAAAAGTTAAAGAAGCCAGAGATAAGTTCTCCCTTGGAGCCAGGTGCTGGTTTTCCATTTTGTGTAATTGTGTGAATTCTTCTCCACCTTCAACACTTTGTTCTTCGCCAGTCGTGTGTTTACACCGGTTTATTATTATCGATGTTGTTGTCGTCGTGTTATCGTCTCCGTCCTTATTGGCGCTGTTGTGTGTGTGTGTGTACAAGTTGATGAAAGTAAGGTACCTTCGTTAGAATCCTGCGTTTGACAACATTCATGTCTTTCCATGTCATGTGGTGCTACATGTTGACAAAATTAAGATCTTCACGAGTCGTGTCTAATGACATGTTGACAACATCCATGTCTTTCCATGTCATGCGGTATTACATGTTGACAACATTCAACATTCATGTCTTTCCATGTCATGTGGTATTACATGTTGACAACATTCATGTCTTTCCATGTCATGTGGTATTACATGTTGACAACATTCATGTTTGTTTTCCATGTCATGTGGTATTACATGTTGACAACATTCAACATTCATGTTTTCCATGTCATGTGGTATTACATGTTGACAACATTCAACATTCATGTCTTTCCATGTCATGTGGTATTACATGTTGACAACATTCATGTCTTTCCATGTCATGTGGTATTACATGTTGACAACATTCATGTTTTTCCATGTCATGTGGTATTACATGTTGACAACATTCAACATTCATGTCTTTCCATGTCATGTGGTATTACATGTTGACAACATTCAACATTCATGTCTTTCCATGTCATGTGGTATTTACATGTTGACAACATTCGTGTATCTCCACGTCATGTGGTATTATATGTTGACAAGTCTTTCTGTCATGTGTCGTTATATGTTGTCAACGTTTTTGTCTTTGTACGCCACAACTCCTACATTGACAACATTCATGTTTATTCTGTATGACATGTCCTGCATACTGACAACGATCATGTCGTTCTGCGTCATAAGTTGACAGCATTTACATCATTCTATTTCACGACTCTTCATGTCTTTCTATACCATGTCCTTCACATATTAACAACATTCACCACCACCACCACCACCGCCACCACCACCACCGACACCATTTATTCCTGTCCACGTATTGTCCCCTGAATATAGACATCATGGAACTCTTTGCAGTTTATGCAATCCTGATGTTGACAACTCCCACATGTCTTCCTTGCTAGTGCCACTCTTTCGTTATCAATGATGTGATCTTCTCTGAGAGGGATATTCTCTTCTCCTTCCTACAGAGGTTTGTAGTCAAATACGAGGGCATGGGGTCGGACTTTTTTTTTTACTGTGTGTGTGGGGGGGGGGGGGGGGGTGGGGGGGGATTGGAAACTCTGTGCACACCTAGCAATAAACGTGTACCTGATTCGGTTCAGGGGAGATTACTTGCGGCAGAGGAGTGGGATGGGCTCCGCCTCCCGTCATGCCATGCCCTTGATAAAGTGAGCCAGTGACAGTTCACTGGTCTTATGGTGCATAGGTTATGGGCCTTTCTCCATCTATGGCGTTCTCTATTCCTTTTGTGACAGCCACTGATCAGCTGCAAATAGTTTAGGTTTTTTTTTTTTTTTTCTTTCTTTTTTTTTTTTTCTTTTAAAGAAAATTTTTTATGGACTCACTTGTGTTAGAAGTGAGTCTAAGTGATCATAGTGTTTCAGTTCATTTCAGTGGTTATTTTAACAGCTGTTCATCATCGATGATTATAAAACGATGTTAAAAGCATCCGAGATCTATGCGAAAATCAGACCTACTGTCGCTGGTCATTTTCTCTCATCTCTGTCCTTCACATGTTAGCATCTCATTGTGTTTCTGTTGTTCATTCGCGTGATGTGTATATGTGTGTGTGTGTGTGTGTGTGTGTGTGTGTGTGTGTGTGTGTGTGTGTGTGTGTGTGTGTGTGTGTGTGTGTGTGTGTGACCATGGCAAGATTTTCACGTTGGCATTTCTCAGTGAATATCAGCATGTGCGTATTCACAATCAGCAAAACTATAAATCTTGTCAAGATCTGTCCAGGTATTGCGTCTGTGAAGGTGTGACTGACTCGTATCTAAAAGAATATGTTTCACTGTTGAGTGGTACGTGACAAGGATTGCACCGCGGAGCTTCTTCTTCACCTTTTAAAAGATAGCAATGGGCGTCAAAGGAGTGGCCTGTGTGGAGGTACTGGCAGTGGCTGGGAGATCAAACCGGGAGGCGGAGGGAGAGGGAAGTATCTAGAGGCGCCGAAGAAACAGCCTAGTGGCCAACCCAAACGTGTGAATCTTGCTGAGTCATCTGCTAGAGTCGGTGCTCACTGCCTGTCGTCTGGAGGTGGTGGTGTATCACTCACCCCCTCCTCCTTCGCTAGTCACCTTGTGCCGTTCTTTCTGCTGTGGCGTGTTTTCATCACAAGTGAGTCAACTGAGGCGAAATTGCCTTACTTCTTTCCATTCTGTTCTGACTGAGAGAAAAAAAAAATTACCCAGTAACCACGAGTCAGATGTAGGGTGATCGCCTCTCATGTTTCCGTCTCGTTCTGACTCAGGAAAATTTTTACCCGGTAAGTGTGAGTCAAATGTAAGCAAATTGCATCTCTCGTTTCCATTTCGTTCTGACTCAGAAAAAAAATTGCCCGGTGATTGCGAGTGAAATGTAGGCAAATTTCCTGTCCTGTTTCCATTTCATTCTGACTCAGGAAACAAAAATTGTCCAATGATTGTAAGTAAGGCAAATTGCCTCTGTTTTCCGTTTTGTTCTGAAACAAGACGATTTTGTGCAGTAACTTTGAGTTAAATCTAGGCAAAATTGTCCTTCTTACCCAGAAAAATGTTGCTTAGTAACCGTGAGTGAAATGTAAGCAAATTGCCTCTCTTGTTTCCATGCTATGCTTCCTGACTCAGAAAAAAAAAAATTACCACGTAACCGTGAGTCAGATGTAGGCAAATTGCATCTCTTGCTTCCGTTTTGTTCTGACTCAGAAAATTTTGCTCATAATCATGAGTAAAATGTAGCAAATTCAACTCTTGTTTCCGTTTTGTTCCTGCGCAACTATTGTGAGTCAAATGTACACAAACTGCCTCTCTTTTTTTCGTTCTGACTCTGACTCGGAAAAAAAAAAAGAAATTTCCAAACACCGAAAAACAGGTATTTTGATGAAGTCTGAAGCACCGTACTCTGGCTGGATGGGTGTTATGTGAGCGTGATGTTTGGGGGGCGTTCGTCACTGTTTTGCGGGTTGTTTTTCTTAACATGTTTCAGAGCTCTTGCATTCAGCTAGACTTGGCGGAACATGAGGAGTTTAATTAACAGCACTGACTACTGGTGGTGCAGATCGTTCCAGTCCACAGTCTGGGGCATTCGCAGCTACAGGAACTGATGTTGTACACTCCACCGTTAAAGCAGGCATCTGGGCCGGATGTGCAATCTGGAAAACAAACAAACAAACAAAGAAAGAGATGGGGAGGGTGTATGGTCTGTCATGTTCTCGGTTAGGGACGGTTTAGACTGTCTGTTAGGCTCGTTCTGATCTCTGCACAGTTTGCTCTCTCTCTCTCTCTCTCTCTCTCTCTCTCTCTCTCTCTCTCTCTCTCTCTCTCTCTCTCTCTCTCTCAGCCTCAGTACAATTTGTGTATGCATCTTTGCATCTACAATTTGTACATTTGTCTGATCTCATTCCGAACCATGCACTACTTGTATATCTGTCTTATCTTATTCTGAACCATGCAATTCATCTATCTATCTTATCTCATTCTGAACCATGTACAACTTGTATCTGTCTTATCTTATCCTGAACCATGTACAATTTATCTATCTTATCTTATCTCATTCTGAACCATGTACAACTTGTATATCTGTCTCATTCTGAGCCCAAGAGAGTCTGTGTATCTCTGTCACATTCTCAGTCATATACAATTTGTATTTCGGTCAGTCTCATTCTGAGCATAGGGCAGTCTAATTGTCTGGCCTTATCGTTCCGCTATGGTGATATGCTTGCCAAACAAAACTCTAATGACAAACAAAGCTTTTCTGCT
>JADBJO010004305.1:157500-165000 GCA_016801955.1 Conus betulinus | reverse complement strand
AACATTCAATTTTCCCCGGGACCCAAACATTGTTTACACAGCGTTCCAAAAAATCATACGAAGCATCTCAATATACAAGTTGAACAAAAGCAAACAAGCGAACAAACAAAACATGTATGCCTTTTTTTAAAAGAAAATGTATGATTCATCCGCCGGAGAAAGGGGACAAACAAAAGCAAACAAGCGAGAAAGAAAACACGCATTCAACCTGTCAGAACAAAAGCAAACAAACAACAAACAAGGACAATAAAACGAAGAACGAGCAATGTATCACTCAGTTCTCGAATTCGGTGCAAGATGGGCGTTTCCCATTTACTACTGTTGTTTTATCCGTATACACACGAAAACGAGCAATCGCTGGCTTCTCGAGCATTCGGATCAAGATGGGCGTTTCCCATTTACAGTAAACGAAAATACTCGGAGTGAGCATTGGGATCATCTGTCATTGACAGTAAACAATACGGAGTAAACATGTTAGTGACCAAATGAACACTTAGACCATTGAACACTTAGAGATTGCAACAGCATCGCAAAGCATCATGGTAAAAAAAAAGTCTGTTACCAGGGAAACCAAAATGGCCGCAAACGGTGACACCATGGCATGAACGACGCAAGCGCCTACACAAGGAGAGCATCTGGATTTTATGCGTAGAAATCTGATCACTGCAAACTATGCCAGACAATGTGAATCCGTGCAGTACATTGCAGTGTCGTACAATATATTTCATGCTCAAAAATTTTCAACACAAACAAAACAAAACAAAACAAAAAAACTGGAAAAACTGGACAGAAACAAAAAAGAAAGAAAGAAACGAGAGAAAAGGAAAGAAAAAAAAAAAAAGCGGAATCATCACCCCAAGTAACAGCCATGAACGGACTAATCCAAACTGCAGAGTCCGTCTGATCGCAGAATATAGCACAATATTAACCTTTACCGGATGACGTGTTTGACTACACAGACCCGATCGTGCGGGTCGCCCAAGACCCACACATTTTGTAGAGACTTTTCCTGTTGTTCATCCCTATTCAGATCATGTGGGTCTTGTAAGACCCACACCTGATAAAGGGCGCTTCAGCAGCTTATTCCTCTCCCGATGGCGTGGGTCATGTGCAACCCATTAAAAATGTATAGGTCCTGAGAGAACCGTGGCTCATTACGCTAATAATTGATGCCCATACATGAAATTTCTGTGACCAATGGCTATTAAGATCGTTGAGGAACTCGCAGGATGTCGTGAGTATAGCTCTATCCATTCATAAGATATAATGTTGTTATTGAGTCACTGGGTCATGGAAGACCCAGGAAGCACAGTAAAGGTTAAACACACGCCACAGTCTCTCTCTCTCTCTCTCTCTCTCTCTCTCTCTCTCTCTCTCTCTCTCTCTCTCTCTCTCTCTCTCTCAGCACAATACAGCACATTCTATCATGGTCTGACACAAGACAAGACAGTCCAACGCCATTTAACACAACACAATGCAAGACAACAACACAAAACAACGCTAAACAACGCAACACAATACGTACGGAAACAACAGGCCTACAACAACATTTGGACACACACATATACCGCAATTCAAGAGTAGACAAGAGACTGCAATAAACGCAACGCAATGCAATACAATTAAGAAAACAAATAAGGCATAGCAACAAAAAATCCCAATACAGTCCATCCCAGTACACCACAACAGGGTACAGTACCATGCAATTCAGCTCAATCCCATTTTTACAAAGGAGCCAACTATATCCCTCACCCTGAGTAGTAATTACAAACGACGTAGTTCATGTTACCACACTTAGAATGACCGCAGCCCACTAGAGACGTATTGGCGAAGATTTGCTGCAAACATGGATACACAAACAGAACGACTGTGAACATTCGTGCATGCGTTAGGGCACAAGCACACGGCATATCCTCAGAGGTGTGCGCGCGCACATGCACGGTCTTCAATTCCCGTTTGATTATTGGCCAGTTGGAAATATTTAAGGACAACTGATACGCACAAACAGGTCCTGCCACACAAAAAAACAACAAACAAACAAAAACAGACAAAACTTGATACACAATTATGTACGTCTATGCAGAACACAGTACAGTTTTCACTTCAACGGCACACAGCTAAGATCATTGCCAAGTTGAAGTTAACACGCAAAACTTGAAATTCTCTTTAGAAAAGTAGTTACAGACTCAGAATCAAAAACTCACTTGGAGAATATTTCGACAGGGTCGCCCTGTCTTCGTCAGCTCACTGTTGTTGTTGTGACAGCGAGGCCTGGTGGGACAACTGTTGTGTGGGGTGAACGGTTGTCAGGATCTAATTGTAGATGGGGGGAAGTTCAAAACCTTGATCTCTGTTCAGGCTGGGGCGTCTGGTCTCAATTTCGATGGCTTCTTTAACTTTTCTTTTTGTGAGGAAGGGCTCTGTAGATAAGATCTTGGTTTCCTGGGGGCTGAAACTGTGGCCTGTGGCTTGTACTTGTAGATGTTCATGTATGGCGAAGTAGAAGTAGATCGGTTTTGGCGTTCCTGTAGACGGATGGTGAGTGGTCTTGCTGTCTCGCCAATGTAGGTATGGGTACAGTCTTGACACCCTACCTGGTACACTACACCACACTGCTTGAGGGGGTCCGTTTTGTCTTTGACATGGGTCAGTTGCTGGCGTAGGGAGTTGG
The DNA here is from genome assembly GCA_016801955.1 of Conus betulinus. Taxonomy (NCBI): domain Eukaryota; kingdom Metazoa; phylum Mollusca; class Gastropoda; order Neogastropoda; family Conidae; genus Conus; species Conus betulinus. The sequence goes on along the minus strand of JADBJO010004305.1, from coordinate 162,329 downwards.
TGGGTTTGTGGAACACTTTGCATCCATGTTATTGGAAGGTCCTGGCTAGACGCTCTGAGACTCCTTTAATGTAAGGGATCCCTACTTTCACACTGTTCGTATCTGTAGAAGAAGGGTAGCGAACTCGAGGGTTGTCTCACATCCATGCAGGGTATCCATTAGTGGAAAGGGCAGTCTTGATGTGTTCTTCTTCTTTCAGCTCTTCCTCCTTAGTGGAACACAGTACAGAGGCTCTGTGCATGAGGGTGTTGACAACAGATCTCTTATGCTTATCTCTTCTCTCGGGAGCTGGAGTAGCTGAGTTGGTAGAGAGCGCCGGACTCGTAATCTTGGTGATCCTGGGGTTGCGGGTTCGAATCTCCGCTGGGGCGTTTCAGTACAGGGTGATTTTTCCCTCGGAGCTAACATTGGCTCTGACTCCATTTCCCATACAGTCCTTCGAATGAGACTATAAACTGAGGTTGCGTGTGTGAACGCACGCATAATATCTCGCACACACGTAAAATCCCATCACCAACTTTCGGAAGAGAAGGCCAGTTAGGCCGTTGGTATGGATGACACGTTACACATAGCATGCATCCTGCGTGATAAATGGAAAGAATGAATGAAGGAAGTAAGGAAACGGAGTGAACGATATTGAACGATATTGACTGGACGACACGGGAAACGACAGAATGAAGCGCTAGCTGGCAGCTCTTCAGTCGGCACTGCCCAGGTAGGCAGCCCGTTGTGTGTAAACGAGTGTTAATTGTAAAGCACTTAGAGCTTGGTCTCTAGCCGAGAATAGGCGCTATATAAGTATTCATTATTATTATTATTATATTATTATTATTATTATTAGGGCTGAGGGAGGGGTGGTTCGAATGAAAGTTCAGACATTGGTCAGTGTGGGTGGGTTTCCTATAGACGGAGGTCTCCACCCTGTCGTCATGGGTTCGGGTGATGAGTGTGTCCAGGAATGGGCTCTTCCCTTCTGCTTCAGTTTCCGAGTGAATTGGATACTGTCGTCGATGGAATTCAGGTGAATGGTGAAGCTGTCAACCTCCGTCTGTTGTGTGCAGGTCATGGTGTCTTCCACAGAGCGGTACCACATGCTGGGAGGGTTGGCAGCGGTCTCAAGGGTTACTTTTTCAAAATGTTCCATGTACAGGTTGGCTGCCACTGGAGATACTGGCGAACCCATGGCAGCTCCTTGTTTCGCCAGTATCTCCAGCGGTAGCCAACACGAAGCCATGAAACGTTTTTTTGGATTTTTCTCTCTCTCGTTTTTTTTTTTTTCTTCATCGGTGTTAGAAATTTCTCTGGGTGCAGTGCTGGAAGAAGTCCTTCTATGATCTTACAGAAGGTGACTAGTCTTTGTTGTTTACTGCGCACTTGGAGGGGTGGTAAATGGAGTTCAGTCAGCATTCGCGTGACGCAACCCGGGTCTCTGGACCTGTAGTCACGCTTGATAAAGCGTGCTGCTTTTCTTTGGAGGCACTCAATCTTTTCCTGGTCCTTTGCCTGGTATGGGCCCCACACAGTAGCTCTGTAATCCAGCGCTGCGCGGATCAGGGAGAGGTATGCCGAGCCACAACATTCTGGGATGCAGCTGCCCAGATTACGACGTAGGAAACCAAGTGTGGAGCTCGCCTATTTGCAGATCTTTGCCACATGCTTTGACCATTTCAAGTCAGTGGATAGTTCAACACCGAGACATGGGTTTTGTTCCACACGTTTGAGGATCTCATCCTTCAATCTATAGAAGAAAGAGGACTGGTTCTTGGACTCTGTAGAGACGAAGAGAGCTCATATACAACTCCTAAAATGAACTGAGCGAGTGAAATCCTAACAGCTGAGAAAGGGCTTTAGTGCTGAAGGTGTCGATTATCCCACATACAAACGTGTACACAACATGAACACAACACACGACATCTACACAGCACACACACACACACACACACACACACACACACACACACACACACACACACACATACACGCGCGCGGGCGCACACACACACACACACACACACACACACACACACACACACACACACACACACACATATATATATATATATATATATATATATATATATATATATATATATATATACGTACACAACACACACACACACACACACACACACACACACACACACACACACACACACACACAAACACCACTGTCTGTCTGACAGACACACACCCACATACACACACACACGCGCGCGCGCACATACACGTACACAACACACACACATACACATACACATGCGCGCGCGCGCGCACACACACACACACACACACACACACACACACACACACACACACACACGCGCGCTACTACTAACACGCACACACGTACACACACACACACACACACACACACACACACACACACACACACACATACATACATACATGCATACACTTGCGCCCTTTTTGGCTACTTTTTCAGCCCACTCATTTGAAGAAAATCCAAGATGTGAAGGAACCCAGCAGAAGGTAACGTTGGTCCCTTTTAAAGTTAAGATATGAATCAATTGACTGATTTCTAAGATAATTTTGGTCTTTTTCTTGTAATCCGATGATCTTTAAGCATAGAGTACCGATTGAGAACCTACGCAAAATAAGATTTGAAAAAACTGTAATGGAAAATCAGCTATGTAATTGAGAGCCATAAGAATAGCAGTAAGTTCAGCAGTAAAGATGGATCGATTTTTGCAATGTAGTATGACTTTTCCTTTTTTAACGCTAGTATTACAACAACTGAACCTGCCCGGTGATCTTCTAGGAGTGAACCATCTGTGTATATCTTTAACTGATTTGAATAAGGCAAGGCACAGAATCCACTGAAATTCATGTTCCTTTATCCATTCAGGAGAGTTATCACTTGCTGGAACAAGCAGCTTGGAGTAGAATTAAAGGCTATACCCCGATAGACTCTCCAAGAATAAGTATATTGATTCTCGTGGTTTGGATAACAAATCATATTTGAATCATACTGGCATAATCAAATTCAGACAGATTAGTTCGCTATCTTACAGGATAAAACTTAATGCGTTCATCACAAAATACAGCAAAGATGTTAGATGTTCATGTGGCAAACAAATTTCTAGCAAGCACATCATTTTTGATGTCAGAGGTTAAGACCTATCTTACCAGTGATTTCTGAAAATTGTATTGAAGGCGTTTTCAAAAATGCTACTAGTTTGTTTAATATTGCGAAATGTTTACTTCATAGTCATGTGGGACAATTGTTATAGACTAGTTGATTGTAATTTTTGTTAATGCTCATTTTTCTGATTTTTTTCTCCCCCTTATCAAAGATATATAAATGCATACACACACAATACAGCCCCCCCCCCCTCCTCCTCCTCCTCCCCCCCCCCCCGCCCCCCCCCCCCTCCCCGTCTAATATCACTATATGGATAGACGTTAAATTGAAGACAACAACAACAACAACAAAACAACACACACACACACACACACACACACACACACACACACACACACACACACACACACACACACACACACACACACACACGTACTCACTACACACACACACACACACACACACACACACACACACACACACACACACACACACACACACACACACACACGCACGCACACACACACACACACACACACACACACTCTCTCTCTCTCTCTCTCTCTCTCTCTCTCTCTCTCTCTCTCTCTCTCTCTCTCTCTCTCTCTGTCACACACACACACACACACACACACACACACACACACACACACACACACACACACACAAAGTTACTTAACAAACTGAGATTAGTCGGTCTCTCAGGTTCCATATACAGTTACTGCAAAGTTTTTCTCAGCGATCGATCGATCCAAACAAAAGATAGGTACTACTTATTCTAGTAAAAAGATCTCTTCAAATGGGAATCCCACAGGGATCTCTGTAATTGCTCCTATTCTGTTTAATATTCTGATTCATGATCTTCCAAAATCGTTGTCTAAAAATGTTGAACTTGTGCAGTATGCTGATGACATCTGTATGTGGATGAAAGTCACTCTGAAAAAACACACTCCGATTAGATCAATAAATTATATTAAAAGACTATATCAGAGCGAACTTGACAATATAAGTAACTATATGGCTGAAAACGGATTAACTCTATCTCCAGAAAAATCTCATATGATGCTTTTTAATGCAGGTTATGACGTCGTCAATCCTCTGCCTTCTTTTAAAATAGATGGATCTGTTATTGAATATAAACAAAAATGTAAAATTTTTAGGTGTTTTTATTTTACTTCAAAATTGTCATGGAGTTACCATTTGGAATCTGTATTGACAAAGGCCAGAAAAAGTTTGAATATCCTTAAGGTAATAAGTCAGCAACCATGGGGAAAGGATACTCAAACGCTGATTCACTTAGCAACAGCATTGGTACGTTCAAAACTAACATATGCGCAGGAAGTATTCTTCTCAGCACCTAAATATTTAATCAAAAAGTTACAAAGTGTTGATAGCAAAGCTTATAAGCTAGCACTCGGTGTTCCAGTGCATGCGTCATCTTTAAAAACCTATGCAGAGATTTGTATATTACCGCTAGAAGAACAGATGAAACTCTCATCAGCAAAATATATTTTACGAAGTAATTCTACCCAAAACTCAGTTGCTATGGAAGTCGAGAGTTAAAATCAGAGATTCATTTCCCTAAAAGAGCACATAAAAATACATTCTCTAACAACGATAGGTTCATATACGTCTGATCTGTTTAAAAATGCAGGTGTTAAGCCTAAAAATGTAGCTCCGCGACTATCTCATAGCATAATCCCTAAATGGGAACTTATCGCTGCCA
>JADBJO010004305.1:147500-150000 GCA_016801955.1 Conus betulinus | reverse complement strand
GAATCTTTTCACGCCATCGCAGCTTTCTGCAATAGATCCACCAAGTCCTCCTGTCCTCAATATGTTCAGCAAAGACTTTTTTCACACATTGCAGCTTTCCGCTGTATCTCCATGGAGTTTATCTAAATACTTGACCGAGTTGTTGCACCTGTGCACACCATCACGTAAACTCTGTTCTTCTCTCTCTCTTTTCTTCATTTTCCATTCTCCATACTGAAACTTGTGATAAACCTCATTGGCCTACCAAGTCCATTTCCTTTTTTTTCTAAAACTGTGTGATCGACCGCATTGGCCTATGAAGTCCATTTCCCTAATTGGCCTATGAAATCCTATTTCCTTTGGAATCGAGATTCTTATCAACATGGACACTCTGCCTCTCTACACTCTCTTGAATAACTCTTCAAAACCTTTCTCTACTGAAGGCTGTGCCAGTCATGAATACATCTTAATTTGTATTTGTTCATTCATCCAGTCGTTGTTGATGTGTAGATGTGTCAGGCACACAGTACATGGACAAGCTTGGAACATCCTTCTTTGTTCTGTGTGCTCTCTGTTGTCATTTCTGATGGCGATTCGGTGTCGTAATCAGCATTCGTCTGGAGTTCTGGCTGTGCATTTATGTCTTTCATCATAGGAGAAAAAGTCATCCTGCATGTTCGCTATTTACTGTTTACCGTTCTCTGCCTCATTTCAATTTTTTTTTTTTCTCCTCGAATTAACATACAAAGTAATGTACAGTGTCGTATGGGAGTGTAACATTCGTTTGGGTATGGGGTTTTATCAATCAGTTTGTGATGGCTTTCGTTGGACAGATGGAGGGGTGGATGGAGAAGGGTGTTGGGATGGCCAGGAATAGTGGGGGGGGGGGGGGGGGGGGGGGGGGGGGGGGGGGGGGGGGGGGGGGGGGGGGGAGGGGGGGGTGGGGGTGGGGGTGGTGGGGGGCTTTGAGACAGCGGAAATGTTTGATTGTAGCATGTTGAATGTTTGATTGTAGCATGCGTTTTGTGTATTCTCGGGCATCCTTGCCTATTTGTTTTGAAGATTAGCATGTGAGGTTGTGGATTGTAAACGCAACTGGACGCTAATTTGAGTAGGCATATACATATTGTACCGATGAACGGTATGAAATTTAAACACACACGTTTACAACATAGAAAAAAAAAAAAATCAAAAATACTAAATTTTTCATATACATATTAATAGTCGGATTAACAAGAAAGCAAAGGAAAAGTATGAATTCCTGGCATCCAAGATAGAAAGTGAGTAGCGAAATGTGGACAAGTTTCATCAGGATGAAAAGATAAACGGATGGAAATACAAGAAAGCAATAAAGACAGGAAGACAGAGTTCTTAATTTATTCCAATACATCAACATTCCTCTTTCTGTTTACACGTTTCTTTAGTTTGTTCATAAAAAGAAAAATGACAGAAGTTCATCATATTCATGTCTATGACATAACTTTATCATATTAATTTCTTTTAACTTTTGATTTTGATCAACACCTCGCCGGCGCACGAGCATGGTGTATTTTTGTTTACTATATGAATTTATAAAATCAGTTTCTGCTTTTATCTTATGTGAATAAATATTTTTGGTATTCTCACATAGAGTAAGTGAATGCTAAATGAAAAATTTTATGACTAATTATAACAAACAATGACTTTTAGATAATCAAAGTATCGAAAATTGAAAAAAAAAAAAAAAAAAAAAAAAACAATCATTCATGCAATATTTTTCCATGGAAAATTTCACTAACCACAAAAGGAATACTGAATAGTTATTTTTGTATCAACAGTAGGATTTTTTCAATATTCTTCATCTGTTTCGGTAGTTGATATGGTTGAAAAATAGTGACAGTGGCATAATAATTTCAAAATGTTGTTATCGTCGTCATGTGTAAATAGTCCTAGTCTATGTGGCATGAAGGAACTCCCCAGTGAAAGAAAAATAAGTCTTTTATTCAAAACACAGGATTCACTCGCTCTTAACATTATTTCTTCGAAAAATCAGTTATTCCTTTCTTTTCCATTATTTCATTCATCCAATTCATTTATCTATTTGGCTCTCCATTTAGTTTGAATTCATTCATGTATTCAATGCTCTATTGGCTGATTGAGTTGACAGTTTTTTTTTTCCACGTGGGGCAGGGGGGGGGGGGGGGGGGGAGAGGTATTAATATCTTGTTTAAGCCACGACTGGATCACTTTTTGGGGGTGTTACTAAGTGAATTTATGTTAACTAACTAAATACTCACGCATCAGAGACAACAGCAGAGCTGTTCCGGTGACCTGCATAGTGGACAACATGTTGCACGTGCTAGTGGCTTTACTGTCTACACAGATGATCCTCGTGTTTACTGCGGGTCCGGAGGATGGGTTAACAGTCTGCGTTTTGAAGTGTTCGTCCAATTCACTGACACAACCCTCTCAACATTTCTCCCTTTTTATATGTTGAACGATAGGTGTAAAAAAAAATAATAAATAAAAAAAACAAGAAGGG
>JADBJO010004305.1:127500-142500 GCA_016801955.1 Conus betulinus | reverse complement strand
CAGGCGTCCATCTTTTCTGTCAGTAGGCCTCTTGTAATAACGAATTTATAATCTGACAGCCCCACTCCGAGTCTTGATGGTCCTAAAGGACAAAGAGTAGACTGCATTTTTCCCCTCAACATGATGATACATATACTTGAAGACTAAACAAAATGAAACGAGGTATCCCACCTACAGTTTGTCAAACTGGAACCGGTTTTTATCTAGTTTAATGATTAATGATTGTTTCATTTTGTAATATTGGTGTACAGATCGAATAAGTGTGATCATTGTTTTGTCGTTGGCTCATTGTTCATGAGGAAGAAATACAGAGAGTAAGTGATCACCCTTGCTCTTTCTTCAAATGAAATATAACATGTAATATTACCATTATTGTAACAATCGTTGATGTAAACGGTAAGTTCCATTGTGTCTCAGAATAAAGTTTTTAAATTTCTGGATAAAATAAATATAGGCTGCAGACCACGACCGTCCATGGACACAGACAGTGACCTAATGATTTCCTGGTCCGTCACTGTGGTCAAAACCCTTAGGACGTCTTGTGTTAATATGACGAGGTAGTTCTTTCAGAGTATAGTCCACTAAAAGAAAAATCTTCCGAACCATCCGCCGGATGGCCAAATAGTCTGATTTCCTCAAGTAGACGTCAGTTTGAATGACGCGTTGATTTCCCCCATCGAAAACGCCTATCCCTACTGTGCTCATACAGAATCACTGTCACAAACCGCTATCTTCTATGACGAGGTCACAACAGGTCACTTTGAAGACACACAGGGGAATGACAACACCTGTCTTCAGTGAAGACGTTGACTGTCAGCAGAGAGCCACAATGTTTGATACGATGGCGCGGCTGCATACGGACATCAGGCATCAAGAACAGTAAAGGCGTGAACGACAGTGTCGACTCTTCCTTCTCAGTCTGCCTTTCACTTTATGGCACATGACGGCTCTTCCTTCTCACAGTGCCTTTCACAGGATGGCTCATGGCGGCTCTTCCTTCTCACAGTGCCTTTAACTTCATGGCTCATGGCGGCTCTTCCTTCTCACAGTGCCTTTCACAGGATGGCTCAAGATGGCTCTTCCTTCTCACAGTGCCTTTCACTTCATGGCTCATGACGGCTCTTCCTTCTCACAGTGCCTTTCACTTCATGGCTCATGACGGCTCTTCCTTCTCACAGTGCCTTTCACAGGATGGCTCTTCCTTCTCACAGTGCCTTTCACTTCATGGCTCATGGCGGCTCTTCCTTCTCACAGTGCCTTTCACTTCATGGCTCATGACGGCTCTTCCTTCTCACAGTGCCTTTCACTTCATGGCTCATGACGGCTCTTCCTTCTCACAGTGCCTTTCACTTCATGGCTCATGACGGCTCTTCCTTCTCACAGTGCCTTTCACACTCATGGCTCATGACGGCTCTTCCTTCTCACAGTGCCTTTCACTTCATGGCTCATGACGGCTCTTCTTCTCTCACAGTGCCTTTCACCTCATGGCTCATGACGGCTCTTCCTTCTCACAGTGCTTTTCACTTCATGGCTCATGACGGCTCTTCCTTCTCACAGTGCCTTTCACCTCATGGCACATGACGGCTCTTCCTTCTCACAGTGCCTTTCACAGGATGGCTCAAGATGGCTCTTCCTTCTCACAGTGCCTTTCACTTCATGGCTCATGACGGCTCTTCCTTCTCACAGTGCCTTTCACTTCATGGCTCATGACGGCTCTTCCTTCTCACAGTGCCTTTCACTTCATGGCTCATGACGGCTCTTCCTTCTCACAGTGCCTTTCACAGGATGGCTCATGGCGGCTCTTCCTTCTCACAGTGCCTTTCACTTCATGGCTCATGACGGCTCTTCCTTCTCACAGTGCCTTTCACTTCATGGCTCATGACGGCTCTTCCTTCTCACAGTGCTTTCACAGGATGGCTCTTCCTTCTCACAGTGCCTTTCATTTCATGGCTCATGTCGGCTCTTCCTTCTCACGGTGCCTTTCACTTCATGGCTCATGATGGATCCAGAGGATGCAGGGTATGCCATGGGTATGGGGAGGGGGGAGGGGAGGATGCAGGGTATGCCATGGGTATGGGGAGGGGGGTAGGGGAGGATGCAGGGTATGCCATGGGCATGGGGAGGGAGGGGGGAGGGGAGGATGCAGGGTATGCCATGGGTATGGGGAGGGGGGGGGGGGGAGGATGCAGGGTATGCCAGGGGAGGGGGGGGGGGGGAGGGGGGGAGGATGCAGGGTATGCCATGGGTATGGGGAGGGGGGGGGGGGGGGGGGATGCAGGGTATGCCATGGGTATGGGGAGGGGGGGAGGGGAGGATGCAGGGTATGTCATGGGCATGGGGAGGGGGAGGGGAGGGTGCAGGGTATGCCATAGGCACGGGGAGGGGGAGGGGGGATGGATGCAGGGTATGCCATGGGTGCGGGGAGGGGGGGGATGGGAGGATGCAAGGTATGCCATGGGTATGGGGAGGGGGGGAGGGGGGATGCAGGGTATGCCAGGGTATGGGAGGGGGGAGGGGGGGGGGGGGGGGATGCAGGGTATGCCATGGGTATGGGGAGGGGGAGGGGGGGGGGGGATGCAGGGTATGCCATGGGTATGGGGAGGGGGGAGGGGGGGGGAGGGGGGGAGGGGAGGATGCAGGGTATGCCATAGGCACGGGGAGGGGGGGGGGGGAGGATGCAGGGTATGCCATGGGTGCGGGGAGGGGGGGGGGGGAGGATGAGGGGAGGATGCAGGGTATGCCATGAGTATGGGGAGGGGGGAGAGAGGGGGGGATGCAGGGTATGCCATGGGTATGGGAGGGGGGGAGGGGGGGGGAGGGGAGGATGCAGGGTATGCCATGGGTATGGGGAGGGGGAGGGGAGGATGCAGGGTATGTCATGGGTATGGGGAGGGGGGGGGGAGGGGAGGATGCAGGGTATGCCATGGGTATGGGGAGGGGGGGGGGGGGGGGGGGAGGATGCAGGGTATGCCATGGGTATGGGGAGGGGGGGGGGGGGAGGGGGAGGATGCAGGGTATGCCATGGGTATGGGGAGGGGGGAGGGGAGGATGCAGGGTATGCCATGGGTATGGGGAGGGGGGGGAGGGGAGGAGGGGAGCAGGGTATGCCATGGGTATGGGGAGGGGGGGGGGAGGAGGGATGCAGGGTATGCCATGGGTATGGGGAGGGGGGGAGGGGAGGATGCAGGGTATGCCATGGGTATGGGGAGGGGGGGAGGGGGAGGATGCAGGGTATGCCATGGGTATGGGGAGGGGGAGAGGGGGAGGATGCAGGGTATGCCATGGGTATGGGGAGGGGGGGGGGAGGGGGAGGATGCAGGGTATGCCATGGGTATGGGGAGGGGGGAGGGGAGGATGCAGGGTATGCCATGGGGAGGGGGAGGGGGGAGGGGGAGGATGGAGGAGGGTATGTCATGGGTACAGGGAGGGGGGGATGCAGAGTATACCATGGGTATGAGAGGGGGGGGGGGGAGGATGCAGGGTGTGCCATGGGTACAGGGAGGGGGGGGATGAGTATACCATGGGTATGGGAGGGGGGGGGAGGGGGGATGAGGGATGCAGGGTATGTCATGGGTACAGGGAGGGGGGGGATGCAGAGTATACCATGGGTATGGGAGGGGGGAGAGGATGCAGGGTGTGCCATGGTCCGGGGGGGGGGGGGGGGGGGGGGGGGAGGATGCAGGGTATACCAAGTGTGGAGTCGTGGATACAGTGTATGACATTGGAGGGTTAAGTGTGCAGGACGTGAATACAGTGTATGACATTGGGGGGTTAAGTGTGTAGGACGTGAATACAGTGTGTGACATTGGTGGGGTAAGTGCGAAGGATGTGAATACAGTGTGTGACATTGGTGGGGGGTAAGTGTGGAAGACGTGGATACAGTGTGTGACATTGGGGGGTTAAGTGTGCAGGACGTGAATACAGTGTCTGACATTGGTGGGGTTAAGTGTGGAGGACGTGAATACAGTGTGTGACATTGGGGGTTAAGTGTGCAGGACGTGAATACAGTGTGTGACATTGGTGGGGTTAAGTGTGGAGGACGTGAATACAGTGTGTGACATTGGTGGGGTTAAGTGTGCAGGACGTGAATACAGTGTGTGACATTGGGGGTTAAGTGTGGAGGACGTGAATACAGTGTGTGACATTGGTGGGGGTTAAGTGTGGAGGACGTGAATACAATGTGTGACATTGGGGGTTAAGTGTGCAGGACGTGAATACAGTGTGTGACATTGGTGGGGTTAAGTGTGGAGGACGTGGATACAGTGTGTGATATTGGGGGGGTTAAGTGTGGAAGACGTGGATACAGGTGGGACATGGTGGTAAGTAAGTGTGGAAGACATGGATACAGTGTGTGACATTGATGTGGTTAAGTGTGGAAGATGTGGATACAGTGTATGACATTGGTGGGGTTAAGTGTGGAAGACGTGGATACAGCACATGACATTGGTGGGTTAAGTGTGGAAGACATGGATACAGTGTGTGACATTGATGGGGTTAAGTGTGGAAGACGTGGATACAGTGTATGACATTGGTGGGGTTAAGTGTGGAAGACGTGGATACAACACATGACATTGGTGGGGTTAAGTGTGGATGACGTGGACAGTGTGTGACATTGGTGGGGTTAATCGGTCGTAGATGCAGGGCGTGCCATTGGTGGGGGGGATGGGGGGAGGGGGGGGAGACGCAAATACAGGGCTTAAAATGGATGGGTAGACCGGGGGCGGGGGGAACGGGGAGGGGGGGGGGGGCATGTTACCTGGCTGTTACATGGGTGGCCGTGCATGGGGCGCGAATGCAAGGTGTGACGATTTTGAGAGTACAAAGAGCGCAGGTTTTGAGGCTCACATGGGTAGGGGGTAGGTGGTGACGCTGGTTCAGATCATGAGAAAGGTTGGGGTATGGGGAAATGGAAATGGAGGGGTAGGCGGTCGCCGATATCAGGGCGTGACATGGCTGGGTCAGTGGGCGAGAGGGGGTGGGGTTGGAAGGTGGGGGGGGGGGGGGCTGGTCACCAGTGGGGTAGGGGAAGGATGAGGCCAGGCTGATTTCAGGGTGTGACCTGGATCTAGTTTCGGGGACACAGATGTTTAGAGCCTGATATACACTGGGGGTTGGATAGGGAGGATGTAGGGCGTGACAAGGGTGGAAGTACTTGGGTAGGGAAGGGGTGGGGGGGAGACACAGGGTGAAGAGCGTGACATGGTGGGCGTACTTCGGAAAGGGGGGGGGGGGGGGGGGGCGCAGGCTGAAGGGCATGACATGATAGCCGTATTGAAGCAGATGGAACGAATGAAGGGCGTGACGTGAGTGTCTTATTAGGCAGAGGGGGGCGGAAGTAGGGCGTGACGTTGTGGGCTTAGTGGACCTGTAGGGGGCGTGATGAAAGGTGTGAGGTGGGTGGGTGGGTTTGGCCAAAGGGGGGTGGATAGAGGACGTGACATGGTGGGCGTATTGGGCAGAAGGGGCGCAGGTGAAGGGCGCGACATGGTAGGCTATTGGTTCAGAGGGGGCGCGGATCAAAGGTGCGACATGTAGGGCTATTGGTTCAGAGGGGGCGCACATATGAAGGGCGCAACATGGTGGGCTATTGGTTCAGAGGGGCGCAGACGAAGGGCGCAACATGGTGGGGGCTATTGGTTCAGAAGGGGCGCAGGCGAAGGGCGCAACATGGTGGGCTATGGGTTCAGAGGGGCGCAGACGAAGGGCGCAACATGGTGGGCTATTGGTTCAGAAGGGGCGCAGGCGAAGGGCGCAACATGGTGGGCTATTGGTTCAGAAGGGGCGCAGGCGAAGGGCGCAACATGGTGGGCTATGGTTCAGAGGGGGGCGCAGATCAAGGGCGCAACATGGGTGGGCTATTGGTTCAGAGGGGGCGCAGATCAAGGTGCAACATGGTGGGCTATTGGTTCAGAGGGGGCGCAGATCATGGTGCAAACATGGTGGGCTATTGGTTCAGAGGGGGTGCAGACAAAGGGCGCAACATGGTGGGCTACTGGTTCAGAAGTGCGCGGATGAAGGGCGTGACATGGTGGGCGTATTGAGGCAGGGGAAACGTGGTTGAAGGGAGTGAGGTGGGTGATTGTGGTTTCAAAGCGAGGAGACTGAGGGCGGAAATTGAAGCAAAATTTTTTTTAAAAGGGTCATCAGTTCTGCAAGACAATACAGACAAACAGGTTAAAGGACCAAGCACAATGCATGCTGACCTCCAGGCTCTTCTTCAGGCGAAAACAAACAACATTTAGGACAATGAAAACGAAGAACGAGCATCCACTTATCTTCTCATATTTTTTGAGCGCCGAATATGAGAAGATAAGTGGCTGCTCGTTCTTCACTTGAATTGTCCAAAATGTCGTTTGTTTTTGCCTGAAGAAGACCCAGAGGTCGAAATACATAGTGCTTTGTTTTGTCTCGCAGAACTAATTGGGCGCATTTGGGCAGAGGGGGGCGTGACATAGGTAGGTATACTGGGGCAGAGGGGGCGCGACATAGGTAGGTATATTGGGGCTGAGGGGGGCGTGTCATAGGCAGGTATATTGGGGCTGAGGGGGCGTGGATGAAAGGGCGTGACATTTAGGGCGTATTTGGGCAGACGGGGCGTGGCATAGGTGGGTGTATTGGAGTAGAGGGGGCGTGACATAAGTAGGTGTATTGGGGCAGAGGGGGCGTGACATAGGTAGGTGTATTGGAGTAGAGGGGGCGTGACATAGACAGGTGTATTGGGGGTAGAGGGGGCGTGACATAGGTAGGTGTATTGGGCAGAGGGGGCGTGACATAGGGAGCGTGTGTATTGGAGCAGAGGGAGCGTGACATAGGTAGGTGTATTGGAGTAGAGGAGGCGTGACATAGGTAGGTGTATTGGGCAGAGGGGGCGTGACATAGGTAGGTGCATTGGAGTAGAGGAAGCGTGACATAGGTAGGTGTATTGGGGCAGAGGGGGGGACGTGACATAGGTAGGTGCATTGGAGCAGAGGGGGCGCGACATAGGTAGGTGTATTGGGGCAGAGGGGGCGTGTCATAGGTAGGTGTATTGGGGCAGAGGGGGCGTGACATTGGGTAGGTGTATTGGGGCAGAGGGGGGCGTGACATAGGTAGGTGTATTGGGGCAGAGGGGGCGTGACATAGACAGGTGTATTGGGGCAGAGGGAGCGTGACATAGGTAGGTGTATTGGGGCAGTGTATTGGGGCAGAGGGGGTGTGACAGGGGACGTGACATAGGTAGGTGTATTGGGGGGAGGGGGGGGTGTATGGGGCACATAGGGGGGTGTATTGGGGCAGAGGGGGCGTGACATAGACAGGTGTATTGGGGCAGAGGGGGCGTGACATAGGTGTGTGTATTGGGGCAGAGGGGCGTGTCATAGACAGGTGTATTGGGGCAGAGGGGGCGTGTCATAGGTAGGTGTATTGGGGCAGAGGGGGCGTGACATAGGTAGGTGTATTGGGGCAGAGGGGGGCGTGACATAGGTAGGTGTATTGGGGGGGCAGAGGGGGCGGGGGCGACATAGACAGGTGTATGGGGCAGAGGGGGCGCGTGACATAGACAGGTGTATTGGGGCAGGGGTGACAGAGGGGGGGGCGTGACATAGACAGGTGTATTGGGGCAGAGGGGGCGTGACATAGGTAGGTGCATTGGGGCAGAGGGGGCGTGGATGCATGGCGTGACGTGGGTGTCATATGAGGGCAGACAAAAGCCGTGACATGGTGAGCGTATTAGGGCCGAGAAGGCAAAAACAAAGGGCGTGACATGGGTTTGCCAACTGGAGGGGGTGCAATGGAGGGGACACAGTATGTGAAATGGATGGGTGAGGCAGGGGTGGGTGGCCTTGATACAGATGGGTGGGCAAATGGGCAGGGCCAGGGTGTGGTGTGGCGTTGATACAGATGGGTAGGCGAATGGGTGGGTCCGGTTGGGTGGCCTTGATACAGATGAGTGGGCAAATGGGCAGGGCTGGGTGGGTGGTCTTGATACAGATGGGTGGGACAAATGGGCTGGGCCAGGTGGGTGGCGTTGATACAGATGGGGGTAGGCGAAATGGGCCGGTCCGGGTGGGTACCGTTGATACAGATGGGTAGGCGAATGGGCAGGGCTGGGTGGGTGACGTTGATACAGATGGGTAGGTGTCACACTGAGCACAAATGCATACACGCACTCAGCTCAGCATTCACTCCGTGCACACCAAAAAAATGAAAATAATGAAACAAAATAAAATGAATGACAGCAAAAACAGTTGTTTTTTTTAAAAAGTAGTAGTAAGCTTCTATGTGTATCAGAAGTTTTTGTTTAGGACAATTCACCTCATAATATGTTAGATGGCCCTCGTACGTGTACCTGCTTCAAACAAAATACACACTGAGCGTAGCAGGACATTGGAGGCCTGCCAAGACCTGCTTATCGTTTTCTTCTAATTTTGTTTTTCCTACACCCATGTTATAAAACTGCCATTTCGCAGAAACATTTCAGTACAGGTGCTGCCCGAACATCAATGTTGCAAGGTGCCATTTCGGTTTTTTTTGTTTTTTTTTTGGGGGGGGGGGGTTGTTTACAGTTCAGGGTGCGTTTGCTGACAACGATTTCCATTTGTGCCTGCAGTTGTTTACTATTTCTACTTTAGTATTTAGGGTTGCTAAGTATGGTTTGCATAGTATTAACCATTTTTCTGTTGAACATAGGTTGCATCTTTTTGAAATGTTGTTGTATGGTGATGCCCTTTTTATGATTTTCCAGGATATGTTATAGTTTGCAGTGGCTTGGTATACAATGTTGTTATAGAGGCATTTGTTGCTTAAGGGACACTGTTCTTTTTTTAGCACAATTGCAGGATTTCCTTTCTTCACCCTTCTTTGCTGTGTTGCTTTTCATTTTGTTGGATGAATCAATTATATTTTTAAGGTTAGGCATGCATGAATATGATAGTTTGATGGTGTTCTTGTTGAATATTTTGGACAATTTGTGTTCTTTTGGGAAGGATGCTGTCAAAAAATTTTGAAAAATTCTTTTCCTACGTTTGTTTTTACTCGTCCATCATATGGAGGGTTGTACCATGTGATTTTCCTTTTCCTGCTTTTTTTTTGTTTTTGTTTCATGTTGTTATCTGGGTTGTATTGTAGTTTGTAGCTGTAACCACTTTTTTGCAATGCCTCTTGGTATTCTGCTGCTGCATTGTTGAATACTCTTTCATTATGTGACAGATTAGATAATCTCTTGTTTATGCCATTGGGTATGGTTTTTAGTATAGATGGTGGGTGGTTGCTATTGATGTTTACATAAATGGTGTGTCATTAGGTTTCTTGTATGGTTTATATATGTGGTGTTGAGGTCAAGTGTTATGTCTAAGTAGTCACTACCTTTTTTGTTTGCTTCGATGGTGATTTTTAAGTTATGGTTTTGGAAATTTTGCATAGTTCTTTTTTCTTGTTTTCAATGGTTCTTGGATTGTTGTTTAGCGCGGCGAGGCCGTCGTCTCTGTACAGTCCGACTTGCTTTCCGAGTTGCTTTTGGATGTTGGATAGTATAAACAGTCCGACTAGTTCACATGTTTCGGCACCGTCATACGATCCCATGGTCACATCAAATGTTGAGTTTTTATTCGTTTCTTGATCCATGTATCATTCTGCTGTAGAGTAAAGTTTTCTTGGTGTGAAAAATGATTTCCATTTCTGACCCTGTTATGTCTGTGTGTTTATTAGCAAATTTCAGAGCTTTAGTGAGTAGCTCTTCGTCTATGGATGGGTAGAAGTCTACTATGTCGAATGTGATGAATACTGTGTTCTTCTGTTTGTTAAGGTTTTTGAACCATTGGATAACTTCATATGTGTTCTTCCAGAGGTTGTATTCAGTGTTTGATTTTATGTTTTTTATGGCTTTTTCTAAGATTTTCTTACTTATTTTGCCCAGTTCAGATTTAGATGGGTTTATTAGTCTACATGTTGGGTTGTTGTGGAAATTGGGTTTATGGTCTTTAAGGGTTATGAAGGCTTCTTTTATTGCAGTTGTTTCCACCCTGTCACCTAGATCCATGTGGTGTACGAGTTCTTTTTTTTTTTTTCGGATGTTGTTGTGTATGGTTTTATCAGCTTTTTTGTAGTTTTTCTGAATGTTTTTATCAAGAAGTTGTGAGTACTCGTTTGGTTCCATTTTGTAGTAATTACTGGTTTTGTCAGCCTTCACGAATATTTTTTTTATCATTTTGTATTTGTTTTATTTCATTTTTAATGATGTTTGGAAATCGTTGTTTGATTTTTGAATTCTATGTTGGCTATCATTCTTTTCATTTTATCCTCAAAAGATTTCATTTCATCTATGGCTGGTGGAGATCGCCATGATTTGAAGTCATATGTGTTTTTGTCCTCTTTTTTTGCATTCGGATTCAGGAAGAAAAAATGCTTTCCATCTCATGTTTCGTACGAATTTTTCAGTTTGTTCTATTAATCTTTTTAAGTAGAACTGCGGGTTGGAAAATGGTATATTTTTTGTCGATTGTCTAAAATTAATTTCCTCCATTTGAAATTCACCAGGCCACAGTGCTCAACGTGAGGAGCTATTATCAAAAAATACTGCTAAAACGCCTAATAAAAATCTTAAAGTGCTCAACCCCTTGGGGAGCAACATCTGTTAAAAATAGGGTGATAAAGGAAGTTTTAAAAACCACCAACAGATCTGTTTCGAGCCAGCGCTCTCGTCAGGATGGTTTTTTTGGGGCGCCTACTGCCGGTGTTATATGGCCTGATGTCACTGTTTGCACGTGCGGATTGGCTGCACGTATTGTTCGTTTTTTTTTTTTTTTGGGGGGGGTTGTTTACAGTTCAGGGTGCGTTTGCTGACAACGATTTCCATTTGTGCCTGCAGTTGTTTACTATTTCTACTTTAGTATTTAGGGTTGCTAAGTATGGTTTGCATAGTATTAACCATTTTTCTGTTGAACATAGGTTGCATCTTTTTGAAATGTTGTTGTATGGTGATGCCCTTTTTATGATTTTCCAGGATATGTTATAGTTTATTTTTTTGTCTTTAAGTCTCCAAATATATTTGCTCAGTTCTGTTTGGTTTTTGTATTTTTTTCTTTGTTGAATGACTGTTTATGTTTGCGTATCTGGTTTTGAAGTGATTTTCAGTGATCCCTATGTATGTTTCTTTTTCATTTTCTGATGTCACAGTGGCTTGGTATACAATGTTGTTATAGAGGCATTTGTTGCTTAAGGGACACTGTTCTTTTTTAGCACAATTGCAGGATTTCCTTTCTTCACCCTTTTGCTTTGCTGTGTTGCTTTTTTCATTTTGTTGGATGAATCAATTATATTTTTAAGGTTAGGCATGCATGAATATGATAGTTTGATGGTGTTCTTGTTGAATATTTTTGACAATTTGTGTTCTTTTGGGAAGGATGCTGTCAAAATTTTGAAAAATTCTTTCCCTACGTTTGTTTTTTTACTCGTCCATCATATGGAGGGTTGTACCATGTGATTTTCCTTTTCCTGCTTTTTTTGTTTTTTTCATGTTGTTATCTGGGTTGTATTGTAGTTTGTAGCTGTAACCACTTTTTTTGCAATGCCTCTTGGTATTCTGCTGCTGCATTGTTGAATACTCTTTCATTATGTGACAGATTAGATAATCTCTTGTTTTATGCCATTGGGTATGGTTTTTAGTATAGATGGTGGGTGGTTGCTATTGATGTAGTAAAAACAAACGTAGGAAAAGAATTTTTCAAAATTTGACAGCATCCTTCCCAAAAGAACACAAATTGTCCAAAATATTCAACACAGAACAAAGAACATCATCAAACTATCATATTTCATGCATGCCTAACCTTAAAAAAATATATTGATTCATCCAACAAATGAAAAGCAACACAGCAAAGAAGGGTGAAAAAGGAAATCCTGCAATTGTGCTAAAAAAGAACAGTGTCCCTTAAGCAACAAATGCCTCTATAACAACATTGTATACAAAGCCACTGTGACATCAGAAAATGAAAAAAAAAAATACATAGGGATCACTGAAAATCACTTCAAAACCAGATACGCAAACCATAAACAGTCATTCAACAAAGAAAAATACAAAAACCAAACAGAACTGAGCAAATATATATTTGGAGACTTAAAGACAAAAAAAAAAAACTATAACATATCCTGGAAAATCATAAAAAGGGCATCACCATACAACAACATTTCAAAAAGATGCAACCTATGTTCAACAGAAAAATGGTTAATACTATGCAAACCATACTTAGCAACCCTAAATACTAAAGTAGAAATAGTAAACAACTGCAGGCACAAATGGAAATCGTTGTCAGCAAACGCACCCTGAACTGTAAAACAACCCCCCCAAAAAAAAAAAAAAAAACAATACGTGCAGCCAATCCGCACGTGCAAACAGTGACATCAGGCCATATAACACCGGCAGTAGGCGCCCCAAAACCATCCTGACGAGAGCGCTGGCTCGAAACAGATCTGTTGGTTTTTTTTAAAACTTCCTTTTATCATCCTATTTTTTTACAGATGTTGCTCCCCAAGGGGTTGAGCACTTTAAGATTTTTATTAGGCGTTTTAGCAGTATTTTTGATAATAGCTCCTCACGTTGAGCAGCACTTTTAGACAATCGACAAAAAAATATACCATTTTCCAACCCGCAGTTCTACTTAAAAAGATTAATAGAACAAACTGAAAAATTCGTACGAAACATGAGATGGAAAGCATTTTTCTTCCTGAATCCGAATGCAAAAAAAAAAGGGACAAAAAACATATATGACTTCATCATGGCGATCTCCACCAGCCATAGATGAAATGAAATCTTTTGAGGATAAAAATGAAAAAGAATGATAGCCAACATAGAATTCAAAAAAAAAAATCAAACAACGATTTCCAAACATCATTAAAAAAATGAAATAAAAAATACAAAAAATGATAAAAAAAAATATTCGTGAAGGCTGACAAAACCAGTAATTACTACAAAATGGAACCAAACGAGTACTCACAACTTCTTGATAAAAACATTCAGAAAAACTACAAAAAAGCTGATAAAAAACCATACACAACAACATCCGAAAAAAAAAAAAAAAAGAACTCGTACACCACATGGATCTAGGTGACAGGGTGGAAACAACTGCAATAAAAGAAGCCTTCATAACCCTTAAAGACCATAAACCAAATTTCCACAACAACCCAACATGTAGACTAATAAACCCATCTAAATCTGA
Organism: Conus betulinus; assembly: GCA_016801955.1. Taxonomy (NCBI): domain Eukaryota; kingdom Metazoa; phylum Mollusca; class Gastropoda; order Neogastropoda; family Conidae; genus Conus; species Conus betulinus. Next base: position 129,313 of record JADBJO010004305.1, on the reverse strand, counting down.
ACTGGGCAAAATAAGTAAGAAAATCTTAGAAAAAGCCATAAAAAACATAAAATCAAACACTGAATACAACCTCTGGAAGAACACATATGAAGTTATCCAATGGTTCAAAACCTTAACAAACAGAAGAACACAGTATTCATCACATTCGACATAGTAGACTTCTACCCATCCATAGACGAAGAGCTACTCACTAAAGCTCTGAAATTTGCTAATAAACACACAGACATAACAGGGTCAGAAATGGAAATCATTTTCACACCAAGAAAAAAACTTTACTCAGCAGAGCAATGATACATGGATCAAGGAAAAAACGAATAAAAACTCAACATTTGATGTGACCATGGGATCGTATGACGGTGCCCGAAACATGCGAACTAGTCGGACTGTTTATACTATCCAACATCCAAAAGCAACTCGGAAAACAAGTCGGACTGTACAGAGACGACGGCCTCGCCGCGCTAAACAACAATCCAAGAACCATTGAAAACAAGAAAAAAAAAACTATGCAAAATTTTCCAAAACACCATAACTTAAAAATCACCATCGAAGCAAACAAAAAGGTAGTGAACTACTTAGACATAACACTTGACCTCAACAACCACATATATAAACCATACAAGAAACCTAATGACACACCCCATTTATGTAAACATCAATAGCAACCACCCACCATCTATACTAAAAACCCCATACCCAATGGCATAAACAAGAGATTATCTAATCTGTCACATAATGAAAGAGTATTCAACAATGCAGCAGCAGAATACCAAGAGGCATTGCAAAAAAGTGGTTACAGCTACAAACTACAATACAACCCAGATAACAACATGAACAAAAACAAAAAAAAAGCAGGAAAAGGAAAATCACATGGTACAACCCTCCATATGATGGACGAGTAAAAACAAACGTAGGAAAAGAATTTTTCAAAATTTTGACAGCATCCTTCCCAAAAAAGACACACAAATGTCCAAAATATTCAACAAGAACACCATCAAACTATCATATTCATGCATGCCTAACCTTAAAAATATAATTGATTCATCCAACAAAATGAAAAGCAAACACAGCAAAGAAGGGTGAAGAAAAAGGAAATCCTGCAATTGTAAAAAAAAAGAACAGTGTCCCTTAAGCAACAAATGCCTCTATAACAACATTGTATACCAAGCCACTGTGACATCAGAAAATGAAAAAGAAACATACATAGGGATCACTGAAAATCACTTCAAAACCAGATACGCAAACCATAAACAGTCATTCAACAAAGAAAAATACAAAAAAAAACAAACAGAACTGAGCAAATATATTTGGAGACTTAAAGACAAAAAAATAACAACTATAACATATCTGGAAAATCATAAAAAGGGCATCACCATACAACAACATTTCAAAAAAAAGATGCAACCTATGTTCAACAGAAAAAATGGTTAATACTATGCAAACCATACTTAGCAACCCTAAATACTAAAGTAGAAATAGTAAACAAACTGCAGGCACAAATGGAAATCGTTGTCAGCAAACGCACCCTGAACTGTAAACAACCCCAAAAAAACCGAACAATACGTGCAGCCAATCCGCACGTGCAAACAGTGACATCAGGCCATATAACACCGGCAGTAGGCGCGCATTGTGCAGTTTGGTATGTGTCATGTGTACACTTTGACAGCTACCATACACACACCTTTTCATCTAACATTTACATAAATGAATGTTACCCTGCCCACTCATTTTCACAGCTATCATGGACACACTCTGACAGCTACCATGCGTACGCTTTGACTATAACAAAATACACGCTCTGACGGTTACAATGTAC
>JADBJO010004305.1:100000-120000 GCA_016801955.1 Conus betulinus | reverse complement strand
GGTGCGGTTATTTCTGGAACCGTTTCTGGAATATTGACATATTTAGGTACAGTCGACGTTTAGGTCTATCAGGAAGTCGTTTACGAGCTACCTCCTGTTGAGACCAAGAGATTTAATAGCATAGTTCCAGTGTTTAGTCACATCCAGCAGATCTGTATTAAGATCCATCTAGCATATGATCATCTTTAGAGTCGTCACATGCACTTTCCGTGATTAAAACGAAGTAATTATTTCAGCTGACATGGTTGGATGGACTCCTGCATTAAAAGCAACAAAAAAAAAACAAAAAAAAGTTGGTTCAGTAATTTAAAGGTAGATATGAAACCGAGTATCTTCAGTAAAATGTTCTGAAAATTTCGTAGTCCTTTCAATGTGAGTCATTAATGATTTTTTTTTTCAAAATATCATGTCAATGTTCCATAACTAGTTTGGGTATCACTGAAAATATGTCTGGACATGTGATAATGTGAAACACTACAATATGCGAAAGAGTTTTTGGTAGGCCTGGCGCTACTTTAATTTATTTCGTTAATTGAGATAATTGAGAGAGAGAGAGAGAGAGAGAGAGAGACAGAGACAGAGACAGAGACAGACAGACAGACAGACAGACAGAGAGAGAGGGGAGGGGAGAGAAAGACTCGCACTGAATTCCTGGAACGTAATGATACCATTCATCCTGAAAAAGTCGCCTGTCACGCTCACAGAAATTGGTTATAGGCCTCTTGGAAAATTCTGTTGGAATCATACAAAAATGAAACAAATAAAACGAAAGACTTGAATGTGTTTGTTAGGACTCCAAGGTTCTTTCGTTTCGTTTTGTTTTGTTTTATTTGACAGATACATTCCATCTTTTGTATTTCGATGAATTGAACCAGACCCAGTCTGGGTTTGATGTCGTTGTTTGTTTTTATTGCTGTCCTTTTTCTTCTTGTTGTTGCCCATCTGATAGAATGAGACACTGCCGTGAACCTTGCCGACAGTGAATTGACTTTACCATACAACTGTCGGGAACTCAATCCTCATGGAGATGAGGCTGGTGGTTTGCGTGGTTTACCATATCTTCAAAATGGCGGCAAACGACCGCACTCACGTGGCAAACAGGCGAAAGCAACGAGCCCCCGGCACTGTGACACATTTCCTAAAGGAAAACAATGAAGTCATGAACACAACCACACGTGCAGACAGTCCACAGAATATGACAGAGACTGAACTAAACCGACTCCGTGTAAAGCATGTTACAACTCAAAGGACCAATTTCAGTATAGCCCATGTAAAGCAGGTTACAACTCAAAGGACAAATTTCAGTACACTCCATGTCAAGTATGTTACAAATCAAAGGACCCAATTTCAGTATAGCCATGTAAAGCATGTTACAACTCAAAGGACAAATTTCAGTACACTCCATGTAAAGCATGTTACAACTCAAAGGACCAATTCCAGTGTATCAACTCCGCGGAACGCTGCAAACAGTCTGATCGTTAGTGGTACTAACACGCAGAACAGTCTGCGGGAACACCTGACGTGGCTGCATGTTTAGAAACTCCAGAAGTCAAACGATTCATTATTGAGGGCTCAACTGGCCACGTCTATGTTCACATTTTACCACAGATTCAGTCATGGGAATGTACATTCGTCGTAGTCCGTGTTCGGCGGAACCAAGTTGTGCGTTTTCGTGTGTGAACGAAAGCAGGGGTGATGTTTTTTTCAGATATTCAGAAAAATTATCGTCAACAAAAGACACTGGCGTACGAAAAAGTACCCGCGTACTTCTGGCTTTGTATACAGTATGACAGATACTGTCATGGTCAAACTGCATAAACCGCCTCCTCCATACGTACCACCGGGATGCAGGAAATGTCACCGTCGTCTTCATATAAACATGTTCCTTATCTGTATCGTTTTCTGCGGTGAACCGATCTGAGAGGTGGCATCTGGAACTGAGACGTATCTATTTGTCCTCGTCTAGTGGTGAGATATTTTTTTTTTTTTTTTTTTTTTTTTTTTTTTTTTTTTTTTTTTTTTTTTTTTTTGATTCTACCGATGAGTGTGTAAAACAAACAAATTAATTACAATTCTGTGCAGTCAAAAAAAACCGCATTTTTTTTTTTTTTTTGTCATTTCTCTCTCTCTCTCTCTCTCTCTCTCTCTCTCTCTCCTCTCTCTCTCTCTCTCTCTCTCTCTCTCTCTCTCTCTCTCTCTCTCTCTCCCGATTCATCAAAGTACATGCCTTCATTTTTTTTTATTTGAAACAAATGTGCTTAGAATCTTTTAGAAATCTCTCTCTCTCTCTCTCTCTCTCTCTCTCCTCTCTCTCTCTCTCTCTCCCCCCCCTCCCTCCCCTCTCTCTCTCTCTCTCTCTCTCTCTCTCTGTTTCTCTCTCTCTCTGTCTTTGTCCGTCTGTCTGTCTACCTATCTGTCTCTCTGTCCATCCATCCACGCATCTATCAGAAATATGTGCAGTGTCCTCAGAGAAACAGGTACAGCGTCTTTAGAGAGATACGCGCGGTGTCTTTTTCAAACAGCAGGTAAAACATTAAACAGCTGCCATTACTAACATTGATTAGACTTAAAACCGTTTGGTAAAGTAATCATCCTGGACCTGCCTAGACATTAAAACCGTTTGGTAAAGTATCATCCTGGACCTGCCTAGACATTAAAACCGTTTGGTAAAGTAATCATACTGGACCTGCGAAGACATTAGAACCGTTTGGTAAAGTAATCATTCTGGACCTGCTGAGAGATTGGAACCGTTGATCGCAATAGGATTGCAATAGCCTGAAATTTCTATACTCAAGTCCTCCGGAATCACCAGTTGTTGGGGAAATGGTTAGCGTCGCTTACTGCTCTCAAGAAGGAAGAAAGAAAGCAGGTGAAAAGCACCAACACGCACAACTACTGCTTTTTTTCGAAATGTTCACTTTGTCATAAAAGCATGAAGGCTTTTCTAGCAACAGCCAAATCAAAAGTGACAACAGAACCATCCTGGCCAAGCTGTTTTGATGCATCAACAGAAATTTGCAACACGCACTGAACTGTTTGCAATTTCCGTCACCGGATGGAACACAGGCTGCATGTGGTCAACGGTGGACTGCAGATTCACCACTTCCAGATCCTTTCCAGTGAGTGACACCCAGCCTGCCCAGCTTGGAATATCCTGGTCTTGCGAATGTTAATATTTCTGCCTTGACAGAATCCAGAGAAAATCTGACATTGCAGCATCCGCTGCTCTAGCTGGGGCAGACACGTCGGCTGTAACGACGTTGAACGCAGGTTCCGCCTATGGTTTTGCAGAACATGGAGGAAGATGCGATGGCTGATAAGCCATACTACGTTTGTGTGATGACGGTTGTTGGTAATTGCCCCTCTCTTGCTCTGGATTGGTTGCCAGCTCAGAGCCTTTCCGTGCACGGAATGCGTGGTCCCGGAGCCCGATGCAGTTTCTTCCAGCAAGTCAAAGTTGTCCCAGCGAAAGTGCGGGATCACACTGTTGTTTTTGGAGATGGTTGGTGTAACAAAGCGTTGCTCTGGAGGATGTTGTTACTGACAGATGTTTCTAGTTCCAGGAGAGGGGTATGTGAGATGCAATGACCAAAGTGGTTGAAAATGCTGATAACTTCTGCGCTTATTGTGAGCTGACGCAAAGCAGTCTGTGAAGAAAAATGCTTTGACATCTTCAGCTGGCATTGGTGACAGAGTAGCAGATGTCTTGTGACATGGAGTTAGCCAGTATTTCCTTCTTTTTAGTCACAAACTTTTGTTCCACACACGACTGTTGTCAAGAACTGAACAAGAGAGTCAGGAGGTGTTGTCTCTTCAGACAGCAGCTGCTGTGCTGTTGGGGGCCCTGGACGCACTGAAGACCCTCTGAAGCACTGAATGTAGCGTGAAGGATTTTTTTCATTTGTCCAATGCCCTTTATGATATGATATGTGATTCATGTGTCATACGTGTTATTGACCGCACTGAATCCGATCACTGTCCTCTGGACCTTGTTCTTTTCTGTTCAGAATATGCCTAGCAGAAATGGTAATAAAGATATTCAGATCATTGAAAAATGTGTGTGGAATGAACACTGCAGTCAGGTTGTTTTTTTTTTTTTTTTTTTTTTTTTTTTTTTTTTTAATATGAAAAACTCTGTGAAGCTGGAACTCTCCGCAGACTGAAAAAATGCCATAGAGGTAATTGAAGTAAATATTGATGAATCATTGAATGTGTTTAATGATTGTATAAGAACACGTGCTACATGTATGAAAAGAACCATAAAGGTGGACCCAACTAAAACATAAAGAGGGATGGTTCGACGTAGAATGTAATCTTGACAAGAGAAAAGTGCGTAAATTGTTGAAAATATTTCGTAAATCTCTGGAGAAGAATGAAAGAAATGTGTATGTAAGGGCTAGAAGTGAATACAAAAATTTGGTAGTGAGAAGTGAGAAAGGAAGGAGAATTTAATAGCAGCATGTTAGAAGAACGCACAACATTCGTTCATAATCAAAAGGCTTTAGGGGACTGCATGAAAAAAAATCGCTGAAACAAAAACAACCCAGAAATAACATTCCATTAGGTGAATGGTTCCGACATTTTGAGTCCTTATGAAACAAAGATTTGCCAAATGATTATGATTTGCTAAATGATCACGATTATGATTTGCCAAATGCTGAAAATGAGTCCATGGATCGTCCTTTTTCAAGATATAAAGTTTGATAGCACTTAAAAAATTAAAGTCTGGTAAAGCTGCAGGTCCTGACGGAATTATTGGGAAGTTTTTGAAAGCTCGATGGGAAGAGATCATAGTCTTTCTTGTCATGTTCTTCATTGCATTGCTCGATAAGGGTATTTTTCTTAGTCTTGGTGCGAATCTATAACTCTTCCACCGTATAGAAAAGGTAATGTGAGCAAAGTAAACAACTATCGAGGCATCTCGTTGTCCGATATTATTAGCAAAGTATTTACTCAAGACGTAGGCAAGATGAAGAAGAAAATAACCTGACCAGTGAACATCAGGCTGGATTTAAACGCGGATACTCGACTGTAGACCATACGTTTACCTTTTTTGCCCTGATTCAGACGCAATTTTTTTTTAATCGTAAGTTATACATGGCATTTATTGATTTTGAAAAGGCGTTGGATTCGATCAATCGAAATTTACGGTGGCCTATATCAATTTTTAAAAAAAAAAAAAAAAAGGGAAAAAAAAGAGGAAAACTGTTTTTTTAGTATATTCACAGCATGTTTCAAGCAATTAAAACAAGGATAAAAAGCGGCAATAAATTAACTGACGGTATAATGCGCACTAGAGGAGTAAACAAGGGGATGTGTGCAGTCCTGTTTCTATTTTCATTATTTATTAATGAGCTCGCAATTGTCATAGTAGAAAAACGGCAAACATGGTGCTAGATTTACAAACGATCTAACAGAATTCTTTTTTCTATCGCTTGTAGATGGTGTATCGTTGCTCTCAGAGACTGTCGTTGGTTTACAGAGACAACTAATTAATTTAAAGTACTCAGCCAATAGATTAGAATTAAAAGTCAATATTGAAAAAAGCAAGATTATTATTTTTAGAAAAGGAGGTCACTTGGCTGCAACGGAGAATGAATGTATGATGGTTCTCTTATGCCCGTTGTAAACGCTTATGAATACCTAGGCATTTTTTTCTACTCGCCTGAGTTTTCTTGCCGCTTGTAGAGACCTATCTCGTAGAGCTAGGAATGCCTTATTACGTGTTATGAAGAAATTGTCTGTATCAAATAATTACTCCTTGGAAGTGTTTGTCAAATTTCTTTATGCACAAATACGACCCATTGTGCAGCATGGTTCAGAGCCATGGGGTTAGATAGATAATAATGTCATTGTTCATTGTGAATCGGTTCATTTAACTGGGTTTTAAAAAAAAAGGTTTTAGGTGTGGAGTGTAGAACTCCAAATGATTTAGTGTATGGTGAAACGAATAGATTCCCAATATACATAAATTCTGCAGTTAAAAATGTTCGCTACTGGTTAAAGTTGTTATAAATGAATTATAATAGGTTACCACGAAAAGCGTATGATACATTATTTGATCTCGATTCAAGGGGCAAAATTGACTGGGTTTCAAATATACGTATTTGCTTATCTGAGCTGGGGCTAGAGTATGCTTGGATATATCAAGGATAGAAGAAGAAAGTAAGTTTATTCAAGCAATTCGACAAAGATTAATCGACAGTAGATGGCAAACATGGGAAAGTCACATTCTATCAAGTAACAGGTTTGATGTGTGCAAAGTTTATACTTCCTCACATTTAGTTAAAAAAAAGTACCTTATGTGTAATATGAACAAATGTTTACGATTTACCTTTACTAGATTCAGATTGGGACTCTCTGAAATAAAAGTGCATGACAATCGCTACAAAAATGTAAGTTGCGACGAACTGCTCTGTCCGCTTTGTAAGGAATCAATTGAAGATGAAGTTCATTTTGTCTTGCAGTGCTCTGCTTTTAATGATCTCCGAGTGCAACTTATACCTCGGAAATTTTACAATCAATCTTGCATGTTTCGTTTTTTTCCTTGCTAATGTCATCAGAGAAACAGGGTGTGACTCGGAGTTTAGTTCTTTATATATATATATATATATATATATATATATATATATATATATATATATATATATATAGTTTTTCAGTTCAGAGAAACAATGTTATCATGATGCTTTTTATAATGCATTTGTAGGGACTCGTGATTCTGCTGTATTTATTCTGATAATTTTCCTGTAATATTGTTATCGTACTCATCATATGGGGCCATGGCCTTGAATGACGAAATCTGAATCTGAATCACCAAGCGACGAAGTATATGAGCAGCCTCTTCCAGCCTCCTTTCTCTTCAGATGCAGCAGCCACGAAACCAGTTTCAACAGCTTGTCCTGCTGGCAGATCAGAAGAATAAACCAGTTCACGTCGGTGGTTTGGGGCCCAGAAGTTGATTCTGGACCTAAAGTGCTCCTGCATTTTCGTTTCGAGGTTGTGGGTTGTCTGGTTTTGGTCGTACAATTTTGGATAATTTTCCTACATGTGGGACATGGACCTCTCTCGGATCATGGTCATCCTTTCATCTTGACCCCTCTTGACAAGAGCATCTTCTATAGCTATATATTTGCAGATATAGTTCAAAGCATCCCGGTGGGCTGTTCTCTGCTCAGCAAATCTTTTGTCTCTGTTGTTATGTTGTGTATCTTCACGCAAGAGTTCCCGGCAACAACTCTCATGGTAATAAGGTTCTCTGGCGACCAAATCAAAGTCCTCCACTCGCCCCATTACGTCTACATTCTTTTTCTTGCGCGCAGCCTCTTTAATGCAGCTTTCAGCAGTTTTGGTCACGCACTTTACCAGACGGTACTCATATTTTACGGAAGCGTGAATCCTTTTTCTTCGTTTGTCACACAGATAATGCATATGTTGTCTGGAAACAAGACACTGTATGACTGGGAACCAGACAACCTCCGTCTCTTCGACGTTGATAGCTTTTCGTCACCTTCATAATGTTTGTGAAGTTTTGTGAGAGTTCACTGCTGCGTCGGCGTTTTTTGTACATATTTCACATTAGTGGAACGTTGATAGCGCTTTCGGTGAAATCCATGGAGACTGTCATTTAAAACTTCAGGAAAGTCTTTTAGTTCTCTAGCAAACTTGGAGTACTTTCTGTCTTCACTTTTACGAAGGTCATAACACTTCAGAATGTGAGCGGTGTTTTGTTTTTTTCCGTTGGTGATTTTAAAAGCACCTCTGTATTTCCGTCACTGTGAATGATACAGATTTAGGTTCCCTTCTCTTAAATGCACAGGTCGTTCATCACTCATGATGGTTTATTTCATGCATAGCCAGAACCCTGATACAAAAGTTGAAAAAAAAAAGTGTTACCATGAGCTTTCAGTCTCATTAACAAAATCACGGGTAATAAAGGCTGTTTTACTGATTGCATACAGTACAGGCTTGGCAAATTTACTGCCTGTATGTTTTGCCCCCAAGTATCAAGTTCAAATACACACATAAAAGAGCATAATTTTACCCACATTTCTGTTTGGAATTTTTTTTTTTTTAAAACATGTTTTGAGCGTTCTCTCATTTTAAACTGTGGAGAAAAATCCTGCCTCAGCCATCAGATGACCCAGTGAAGTCGACTAAGCATAAAATAATCCGTTTATTACCACTATCATCATTACCATCATCACTGATGGTAGTCTATTTCACGTGTAACAACAATCGTACAACATGATAAATGATATTCCGGAGAGCTTTTTGCGTGATTAGAATTGTATGTCTTATAGACCGCCTTTAATTAACTAAACAAATATGAACACAATTATATTTATTTATCTTTTGGTAGTGGCCGAGGTCATGAACTCGCAGGGAAAGCAAGCAAAATGATCATACAAAAAGACTTGTAGACTGTGGGGTCTTCTAACACGCCTACCCTCCTGAACCAAATGCAGAGCCCACAGAAGGAATATCGGTCAGAAAATACCCTCGGGTTACTTCACACCCTAGTTTAAACGAGGCAGACAAGTAGCAATCGTGTTTTGTTGTAAAAATACAAATCAAAATCAAAGTGGCAAACCGGTGGATTGCCGGTGCTAGTGCTGCGGCGGGACGGGCCGCGCTGTGGGCTGTGGGTGTGGGGGGGGGGGAACGGGTGGGTTGAGTGCAATGCCAGTGAGGTGGCACAAAAGATGGGACAGAAAAAAAACATATAGAAAAACTGTCTCCTGGAATCAGCGTAATGTTTGAAGCGCAACCCTGCAATGTCATGAGAAAACAAAATCCGTCAATCGGTACTAGCCTGTCCCTTCTCAAAACGATACTTTAAGCCAACGAGAGCGCATTAAGTATTGAATGTTCTGTTGGATGGCCTTGACTGCTCACCTCGGAGATGATAAAGAGAATTGAGGTTGTACAGGTTACATCCAGACAGCAGAAGCGGATGGATCCACCTCGTGTCCAAAGCTGATAGAAAGCTGTGTGACTCTGGCCAGGCCGCCTCATCACATCATCTTTCTCAGCACCATCTTGTCGACTCCTCACCAGACTTATTTCACCTTCTACAGTCACGGTGGATCCAGGCAGAATTTTGTTAAACAGTTCCGAAAACTATCCCCCTTTGTGTTTATGTTCCCCGGTGACTTTGGTGGGGGAACAGGCCAAGAACCCTACCTGTCTTTACTCCTGAACGTTAAGTCATTGAATTGTATACGACTTAGGCTTCGTTACTCTTTCCACGCCAACAACCTGAAACCTCGCCGAGTGCCAGAACTGGACCTCTGGAACTGTTCGGTGGCAGTGTGGCCTGATCTGTTTGAGCATTTTCCCTGTGACCTGAGACCTCAGTGTGCAGAACATGAAGATGAGGCCCGTTGCCTCTACTCCTCCAGTAAATGTGGACCCGGGAAGGTGACGTTAAAACGACATTCTGCATGTAACTTGTTTTTGTAATAAGACTTTGTTGTGTCTTTAATTAGATAACAACAGAAGCGTCTTCTGAATTTGACAAAAAAAAAGAAAACAAAAAACTTAAAACAAAAATCCAGCTTCCCACGTCCACTCAAACTCCCCCCCCCCCCCCCCCCCCCCGCCCAAAAAGATATGTATTAACACACACAAAAGGAAAAAACCGCAAATGTCAATTACACTGAGAGAATATTAAAACAGGCAGAGTGCTATCGTCATGCATAATGTAGCTGCATAGTCCATACGAGGACAGCTGCAGGCAGATGACTTTTTGTTTGTTTGTTTGTTTTGTAATTAATGTTCAAAGAACACATGTGTGAAAAAGGCCTATCAGTACCCACGACTGCAAAGGTATATTGTTCGTAATTGATATTTAATAGTAGCACACAAATAGCAGATCTTCGCAAGTTGATTTAAACAGATTACACTGAAAACACCTTTTCAATCCTCACCCTTTTGATTTTTTTTTTTGTTTTTTTTTTCTTTCATCTCCTGCGTGAATAATTTCCTTGGACCTTCACAATTCCTTTCAGGTGAGTAATAATCATCATAATCACATTAGGATCATTAGAATCTAACAGTCTAGAAAATTATTCTTCTAAAAGTTTATATTAGACAGGTTGGCTTTCTGATCGACACCGGTAGTCTAGATCTTTTGTGTTCAGCTCTTTCAGAAGTTGAACTTTTGAGCACACATCGGCGGCTCTTTCAGTAGCCATGTCGGAGGGTCTTGCAGAACCCCCAAACAACAGCAGCGGTTCACGAACAAATTCAGCCGGGATCAGAAGAAGAAGAAAAAAAAGGAAGCCTGCAACAGTTTCAGAATCAGTTAGAAGCCTGATTCAAGAGCCAGATGCAAGCTAAAACAAAACATTCGAGACCCTAGCGGGACTACTTACGCCTAAGAGGAAACTTCCAGATGAAGATGGCGCGCAGAACCCCGCCAAGTTTGCCCGAGTTTTTGGAGACGATTCAGAGTCAGAACAGGAACACAACAGTGATATTCTGGTGCTGAGAGAAGATGGGGATAGGAAAAAGAGACACAGTTTTTCGCATTGCAGAATAAAAAAGATGACAGTAAGAGACAAATCTGACCTTGCTGAAAGAAACAGCTGCTGAACTGAGTGATACGGACAACCGGTAAGCAAAGAAGTGAGCGGGGAACTCGCAGAAATTGTCAATGGTCGGTTCACGAACAAATTCAGCCGGGATCAGAAGAAGAAGAAAAAAAAAGGAAGCCTGCAACAGACCGGCAAATTGTCAAAAATTTGATTGTCCCGACGGTGAATAACAAAATATGGTCGAAATCACCCGTCTGAGGCCATCAAAAGCGACCTGAAAATGCAACATATACAGAGAGCGGTCATCAAGGCACCGACTGCGTGCGTGCGTGCGTGCCGCAGACGGATTACGTGATAGGCCTAGTGGCTTGCCCAGTTCAGAGGCCAATTCTGAAGTTGTTAAGCATTGTACCAATGCAGTGGCTATGTTGGGTCACGTTTCACGCGAGATTTCGTTGCGCAGACGCAGAGGCATCAGACCACATCTAAACAAGCAGTTTTCGCGAATCTGTGATGAATCGGTCCCGATCACAGACCAGTTGTTTGGGGACAGTTTGTCCGCGACACTGAAAGATGTGCGTGAGACCGGCCGCATCAGCTCCAGTGTAGGCCATGAGTGCAGATACCGCGGAAACGCCTGCTACTATCATGGACAAGCTGGCAGTTCTTGCTACTCTGAGTCAGGTCGCAAAGGAGCAGAGCAAAACAAAAAAAGACAGCATTGGTTTCAGCACAAACGGGGACATCAGAATCCCAGCTCCCAATAGAAGAGGTGAGCTTGGTTCCATCTTTAAAACCTCAGAAACATGAGTTCACTGCTGGGAGATTAAGACAGTTTGAAGACGCATGGTCTAAAATCACTTCAGACCCCAGAGATTTGAAGCATGATAGCAGGGGTTAAGGTTGAATTTGACTGTCCTTTAGACCAGTTATCCAGGCTATCTTGCACTAAAACAAATGTCACAAATCAGAAAGAGTGCAAGATCATTGATTCAGAAGTTCGAAAGGTGATTGCTGAGTCAGTAATATCCCCATGTGAGCATTCCTCTGGTGTGAAGTTATTTCTCTAGCAGTTTTTACCAGGGAAAAGAAAGACGGGTCTTATTGCATGATTTCAAATCTAAAAAGACTCAATTTAGAAGTCAGTTATCATCATTTCAAAATGGATAGTCTGACCACTGCCCTGACTTTGATTACTCAAGGATGCTTTATGGCCTCAGTTGATCTGAAGGATGCGTATTAAAGTGTAGCAAACCATGAACAGCACAAGAAACTACTCAAATTTCAATGGAGAGATCAACTCTATGAATTCAGTGCTTTACCCAATGGCCCTATCATCAGCTTCCTGTTTGTTCACAAAGCTGTTGAAATCTGTCTATGCCTCCCTTAGAATGAAAGGTCATGTGTCTATGGGGTTTTTTTGATGGTTCTTTGTTGACTGGACTCGCAGAGAGCAGCTGCATGAGAAATGTTACAGACACCACTGATTTGTTTCAAAAGTTAGGATTTATTGTTCACCCAACCAAGTCGGTTATTCAGCCCACAACAAGGATTCAATACTTGGAGTCATTATGGGTTCTGTTTCCATGAAAGTCACTCTTAGCACTGAAAGGGCTGTCAGCATACTGTCTTGTTGTGAAAGGCTTCTTGATGAGCAAAGTCACACAGTCCACGAGGTTGCTCAAGTTATAGGAAAATCGTTGCTAGCTTTGCTGCTGTCAAGTATGGACCTCTCTATTACAGACAGCTTGAGAGAGACAAAAAATTAGCTTTGAAGAGGAGTAGAGGTGACTTTGACCAACTCATGCAGTTGTCTGAAGGGAGTAAGGAGGAACTTAAATGGTGGATTGTCAAAGTGTCTGATACAGAGAATGACATTTGCAGTTCTGAACCAGATATAGTTGTTTCCACTGATGCTAGTGGCACAGGTTGGGGGTGCGAGTGTGAAGAAACAGCTTCAGTTGGACATTGGTTGCTGCAAGAAAGGGTCTTTCCACGTTAATTATTTGGAACTGAAAGCTGCTTTACATGCTTTGCAGTCATTTCAGGGAAAGCTTGAAAAAAAACATATCCGGATATTGATAGACAATACAACAGCTGTCAGCTGTATCAATCGCACGGGAACAAGCCATTCAGGTGCTTGTAATGACATGGCATTTACAGTTTGGTCATGGTGCACAGGGAAGTAACTCACATCATGGGCCGATTGCCTTTCACTTTTCAGAGCCTGACGTGTTAAGGAATAACGTGTGATCCCCGACGCTAAAATCTCCACATGTATACGTCTGACCAATCAGCAGACGAGGAATAATTTGAAACCTAAACGAGACTTACCCGGAAGTTGAAGTGTAATGAAGATTATTTCGAGGATGCTGTTTGGTAGAGGTATACATATGCCCACCCATCAGCAACTCGAGGTACTTCCATTGAACCCTCCCATCCGAGTTTGTTCTCGGGGATCACACGTAGCTGAAGTCTAGGCCGCACGCGCGGTTTCGTCCTCCACATGTATACCTCTACCCAACAGGATCCTCGAAATAATCTCCATTAAACTTCAACTTCCAGGTAAGTCTCGTTCAATTTTCAAATTATGAGGCAACCCATGGAAGAAGACACTGCGCCACTGCCGATCCTTTCTGTCGCCGTCAATGGTACCTTTTCTGATTCAACATATGCAGGACGCAACTTGCTAAGCCCCCAACTGACGACAATGATTGCTTTGTCACGGAGCCAGCGTGATTGCGTGCCACCACATCCGTCCAAAAGGAGTCCCCATGTACTCGCGGATTCTGAAAACCTCGACACGGATTCGTAAGGGGCACAGACTGCTTTTACTATGGAAGCGGAGCTTTAAGAGCTACAGTATTTGAGGAGAATGCCAAATATGCTATGGAAGTCTAATGGGGCTAGAAATTGCATGACAAGGCCATATTCATACGTCCAGTTCGTTTTATGTTCGTAAGTCAACCAGACCCGTGAGATACAGTCACCTGTAGTGTTGGTAAGAAAATTGGAGAAACACTGTCGAAGATACATCCTTCACTTCAGTGAAATTGGACTGTGTGGCTATTTCATGGTTTTGCTTCCAGCTTTTCTATGTTGTTGATTATTGTACCTCAGTAATATCGTTTTGATATTGCCTTAGTACATTTTTTTTCACACAAATGCCATGTCCTCATAGTTACGAGAACTTCGTATTCACCAAATATATATATATATATATATATATATATATATATATATATATATATATATATATATATATGTGTGGATTATAGTGTTTGTTGAGTGGCTTAACAAATGTCCTGCAGCATTCAGCATGGAGATCAGCACCGAAATGACAAAACTGATGGCCAACAACATCAACGGCATCAGCGCTAACATCGCTATTAAAGTGAGAAAAAAACTAGAGACAGTTCAGAGATTCAAGTACCCCAGGGGCAATTGTTTCAGACGAGGGATCAAAATCTGAAGTGTACTCCACTATTGCGCAAACGACAGCAGCGCTAGTCAGACCAATACCCATCTGGAATGACAGAAACATCACAATCGGCTCCGAGTTCCCTGATCATTTGCCATATTTGTCTGCTGTGTGGATGGGGACTCTGACAGCTGTACTGAGAACAGGATTCAGGCATTAGAGATGAGAGGCATCTGCAAGATACTCGGCATCTCATACAAAGACCACATTAACCACTTGGAGGTCCAGACCAGAATAAGGCACGCCATTGACCATACGAAGACCTGTTGTGCGCAGTGAAGAGAAGAAAAAATGGTATGGTACGGTCATGTATCAAGATCAACAGGACTTTTCCAAAACCATCCTACAAGGAAGAGTGCGACGAAGCTGAAGGAGAGGAATACAGACAGAGAGTTCGGAGGGAGGATACCATCAGTGCATGGACTGGCCTCACACTCAGCAACTGTCTAAAGCATCTGAGAACTGGGTGGGAGTGGTGGAAGCTGGCTGCAAAGTCTTCTGTGGCGCCCCAACGGTATTCAAGACTCCAGGATAGGTGATAAATGATGGGTAATTGTATTTGTTAAGACTTTTTTTAAGAACTATTAGATGAGAATTTGCTAAAAAAAAAAAAAAAAAGGGGGGGGGGGAGCGTGCACGCTCTGTGTGTGTGTGTGTGTGTGTGTGTGTGTGTGTGTGTGTGTGTGTTTGTTATGTGTCCATTCAGAAGAATATCAACATTCGATTTCCGTTTCAAATAATTTTCACATAAAGATTTGAACACTTCCACCCAGACTTTGTGTTCAAATTGCTAGAACTAAACAGACTGTTCAGATTTGCAAACATACCACAGTTTGCTTGCATAAAATCTATCATCTTCGTTAAAATGTCATTTGCAACCTATTAGGACATATTGTTACGAGCACTCAGACAGATTTATCTCCTTCCCAAACCTTATCACGTGTTTTTCTTTACAGCGAGAGCGTAAATAAACACAAATCCGCTATGACCCTAAAATATACGTCCATTCATCACACACACAATATACCACTTTAGTGAGAACGATTAGCCATCTTAGTATCAATCAAGTAAGCCATGATTTCCAGGTACTACTGTGTCTTTATAGTGGGACAAAAACCTCACAAAGTTTTGAATGGATCAAACATGGGCAAGACATCAACCAAAGCACTTTCGTTCATGTTATTTCACTTCGTGCCTAGCCTAAAGACCGTTGGGCTTCACATCAGGGCTATTGTCACGTCAAAATCGGTGCCCTATATGTGTGTCAAGGGAAAGAATGTTCATTTTAACTTTTTTTTTCCCCTAATGAGTTAAATTCGGATCCATTTTACACTGTCGGAATGAAGACATGAAATTAAACGTGGAGATGCTGATCTATCAAATAAGCACAACAAATACTAAAATCAGAAGCCTCGACCTATCGGTCTGTTTCACGCAGGCACAAACCAATAAGCACTCAAATGACGTAATCAAGGGAAGACAACTGCAGGAAGGCAGGTCCTCCGTTAGCTATAGAGCAACTTAACAAAGAGTTCAAAGCGATGGACTCAGGGAGAGGGAGGGGGGGGGGGGGGGGGGAGGGAAACGGGATGAAAAAGAGGACGTTAAGGTGTGAATATCAGCATCGTACACGGACTAAGATGGGAAACCCTGAATACTGTATTTTCAATCGTTTTGCTGGACGAGCACACACAAATGGTTCTGTTCAAACTACGGAACTGTGCTAAAGAGGTTGCTGCCAAGAGGATTCATGAACACGAAATATTCTGGTTATCTGATGTTGGAATGATCTGATATAGACTGATTGCCGAGACATTTGCACATGTCGCTCTCAGAATCACTTTCCCGCCGTTTTCCGGAAGCTGCCTTGTCATTCCAGGCAACCAAAGTACCAGCCCCCCCCCCCCCCCCCCCCCCACACACACACACACCTTTTTTTTCATATTCAACTCACGTGTCATTATTTACTATACATG
Source organism: Conus betulinus (assembly GCA_016801955.1). Taxonomy (NCBI): domain Eukaryota; kingdom Metazoa; phylum Mollusca; class Gastropoda; order Neogastropoda; family Conidae; genus Conus; species Conus betulinus. Next base: position 104,002 of record JADBJO010004305.1, on the reverse strand, counting down.
ATCTGTGTCATTAATTCTTATATATATATATATATATATATATATATATATATATATATATATATATGTGTGTGTGTGTGTGTGTGTGTGTGTGTGTGTGTGTGTGTGTGTGTGTGTGTGTGTGTGTGTGTGTGTGTGTGTGTAACTGTAAATATCACACAAAGAAGGCAATATGAAGTGAAATAAGTTCTATTCCTGTACAGCTGTTGTTTCCTGCACACAGCAATTTTTTTTCCAACATGGTTATGTCTTTAAAAAAAACAGGACCACAGGCATTCAGAGATGGCAGGGTGCCAGCGTGGTCTGCGCAGGTAATATATAGGTTTGAAATGACGCAATAGTGTCTAGTGTTGTTGCGCGCGCCTTTTGGTCGTGGCGTAAACTGATTGATATAGATGATATAGCTGATTGTCCTTATTATGTATTATGTGTTTGTTTTGATTAGATGGTTCAGGCAACAATAAAAAAAAAAAGTAGAGACTTAATTTGTTGTCTGGCTATCTATAATTGTGTGGTGTGGGTGTGTGCAGGGAAAAAGAGTACACACATCCAAACGTCTTCAGGTGAGAGTCAGACAGCAAAACACACACCGCACACCATCTGTAACATTCTTTTATTTCAGTGTCTGATTGCTTTCCCCACTGCACATTTTCATTACTGTCTGACGGCTCACTACTGATTTAAAAAGTCAACCGTTAAAAAAAATCGCCTTGTTGGTTTTGTCGAATAGAGTATTGTTCGGAATTAGATGAACGTACCTTCTTGGCAACATTTCCAAAATCATGAACATTCTCCAAATCATTTTCATATACTATATCACGATGTCACGAAAATGCAAGACTGCTCTTATGATTCGATGCACATTCCATGCTTTTGATCTGTTTTAGCCGGCAGTTTTATTCTTCTTCACCTTCACCTATCCCTTGACATCGTCTGTTGTCGTTGGGGCACCCGTGATGATCTGACCTCCATTCTCCTCCATCCGTCCCTGTCCTCCACCGCTCGCTGACATTCTGCTAGGCTCGTTCCAGTCCACTCTCAGATGTTGTCCTCCCACCTCTCCCTTTGTCTTCCTCTCATGTTCCTTGCAGGACTGTCTTTCGCGAATCCAGTTGCTTGTTGCATTGTTCTACAGACTTCTTCATTTGTCACGCGGTCTGTGTAATGGATGCCATAGTTTTTTTTTTGTTTTTTTTTTTTTTGTTTTTTTTTTTTTTTAGCATATCATTTCAGTTGCCAGAATTCTGCTTTGTAGCTCTGCTGTGAGTGTCCAAGTTTCACATGCTTACAGAAAAACTGAGAGGGCAAGGGAGCGCACTAGGTGGAACTTGGAGCGAAAAATGAGGTTTTCGTCTCTCCATAATAGTTTTTTTTTTAATTTTGCCACTACAGCTGCTGTTTGTGCAATCCTTGCCACAATTTCAGGCTTTGAGGCTTCATCAGATATGATGGATCCTAGGGATTTGAAGGTCTTCACGGTTTCCAAGGTTGTCCCACTGACTTTGATCTCTGCCTTAATGCCTTTGGTACTGTTGGTCATGAGCTTGGTCTTTTCGGCGCTGATCTCCATGCCGTTTGCGGAACAGGCTTTGTCAAGATGTTCCACCAAGCTCATCAACTCGTCTTCATTTTCTGCAAGACCGTCAATGTCATCTGCAAATCGCAAATTGGTGATTATTTTACCCCCGATGCTAACTGTTCCTTCATGATTTTCCAGCTACATCCGAAAAAAAAGATCGGACCTTGCACACGTATCTAGCACATTTCACAGCGTTTGTAATCACTCTAACATCTAATCTAACAGATCAATTGGGATCAGTACAATTTATCCCATGTTCCCTGCTCTTTTTTATCATCAAATTTAAATCCAACGATGCCTACTAGCAATGTGCCCGGAAGGACAACAAATCTTAAAACTCGTAAAGACATACATGATTACGTTAAAAGGGCAATACTGCATTTAAGAATCAGTTGGATGTATTCCGGCGTTTAAGTCCCTGTGATTCATCCTGAGGATGCTGGCATTGGTCCCATAATCCTCCCTTCATTTCTTTTACTTTTGGCGTTCTTTCCCACATACTCAACCCCCGTTTCATGATCATTATGCCCCCCGAAGAAAAGACATTTCTCACGATAGTTGCAGTTGCTCAAAACCAGCCGTTAGACGTCAAAACCCAGCTGTCAGAGGTCAAAACCCAGCCGTCAGAGGTCAAAACCCAGCTGTCAGAGGTCAAAACCCAGCCGTCAGAGGTCAAAACCCAGCCGTTAGACGTCAAAACCCAGCTGTCAGAGGTCAAAACCCAGCTGTCAGAGGTCAAAAACCCAGCTGTCAGAGGTCAAAACCCCCAGCTGTCAGAGGTCACAACCCAGCCGTCAGAGACGTCAAAACCCAGCTGTCAGAGGTCAAAACCCAGCCGTCAGACGTCAAAACCCAGCTGTCAGAGGTCAAAACCCAGCCGTCAGAGGTCAAAACCCAGCTGTCAGAGGTCAAAACCCAGCCGTCAGAGGTCAAAACCCAGCTGTCAGAGGTCAAAACCCAGCCGTCAGAGGTCAAAACCCAGCCGTCAGAGGTCAAAACCCAGCTGTCAGAGGTCAAAACCCAGCCGTCAGAGGTCAAAACCCAACCGTCAGAGGTCAAAACCCAGCCGTCAGAGGTCAAAACCCAGCTGTCAGATGTCAAAACCCAGCCGTCAGAGGTCAAAACCCAGCTGTCAGAGGTCAAAACCCAGCCGTCAGAGGTCAAAACCCAGCCGTCAGAGGTCGAAACCCAGCTGTCAGAGGTCAAAACCCAGCTGTCAGAGGTCAAAACCCAGCCGTCAGAGGTCAACACAATCCTTAATCTGGCCTCGCCTTCATTTCTAGTTTGATTATGATAACTTTGATCCTCAAGCAAAGCCCCACACCCCCTTACCCCTACCTCTTTTCCTTCCCACGCACTCTTGGCTTCGATCACCCAGCTGTGACTAACGGACCATGCAAGCACATTGTGCTCTTGCTTTCAGTTGTGTTTGATTGTGCTCGTTGTTTTCCAGTGGACGCTGTCAATTTTGATGAGAACGCCAATGCAGTCCTCAGTCCATACTGTTGTGTCTCGTTTCCAAAGAATGTTCGGAGCGATACGAAAAAGGACTGGAAGGGTTGGGGGGGGGGGGGAGGTGGTGAGAGTGGAGGAGCAGGAAGGACAGGGGAGGAAGGGTGGGGACGAAGGGGGACAAGAAGGGGGATTTTTTTTTTCCATGCAGTCAGACACATACATGCTCACGCAGGTTCACATGCACCTATACATGCATTATGTTTCGATTTTTTTTCCTCTTCATTTACCGTTCTGTCCTTTCCCTCGACAGGTGCACGCTGGAGGGAGATGCTACATTATCAGAAGACGGCATGGAACCTTCATGATGGATGCCAAGAAAGACTGCGAAAATCGTGGAACTTCTCTGGTCAGTCTGGAGACTGCCGATAAGGTCAAGGCGTTCGAGGAGCTCATGAACTTCATTGATTTTGACGTGTGGGTCGGTGCGATGCCAACTGATTTAGACATCCCAGGAGATGATTTATCCATGCAAAAGACGTATCTGAGCACCATGTAACCATCTGTTTGATTTATTCTGATCTCGGTCCCTTTCTAGTGTGATTTCCTAATTAGTGCACAAATGCCTGATTTTTGACAATATGAACACGTTCAAGTATGTATCAAACGCGACTTAAAACAATTTGATGGTTTTGGCGTGGTGTAGGTATGCACTGGGGTGGGGTGGGATATTTTTCCTCAGCTAAAAACGCTCTTTTCTTTTAACGACAACCATATCTGTACAGTTTCAAAATTTCAAAATGGAGCGACTGATGGCGGAGAACGAAGCAAAATTTAGAAAGAGAGGGGGTTAGTTGCCGCCGAGGACATTGACGAACAAAGTACAGGACAAGACACGATGCATTTCGACCGCTTGGGTCTTCTTCAAGTGAAAAGAAAAAAAAACAAAACAAAACAAAAAAAGGAATCAC
>JADBJO010004305.1:62500-95000 GCA_016801955.1 Conus betulinus | reverse complement strand
ATGGCTATAAACGTCCCGAAAATCTGGGCTCCTACAAACATGCCTCCAAGAACAAAACTTTGCACCCTGGACCGCGCGGGTGTGCCCTAGCATGGCTGAAAGAAGGCCTGTCATCATGACAAATTGGAAGACGACTGGGAGTGAGCGACTCTGTAACCCAGAGGCTGCAGGAACGTTTTCAGGCCACAGGCACAACAGAAGAACGCCCTCGCCCCCGGACGTCCACGCAGCTCCAACAGACAGGACGATCGTTTCCTCCGGCTGTCGACGCTGCGCAATCGTACTGTTACTGGCAGCATTCTGAGACATGAACTGAGGATAGCTGTCAACAGGAACGTCAGCACCAGCGCCATCCGCAACTGGCTACACGAGTTTGGCCTCCACTCAAGACGTACAGCCATCAGGATCCCCCTGATACTGTCAGGGTCGTGTGGCCTGGTGTGAACAACCTCAGCACTGGACCAGGCAGCAATGGTCCCAGGTCTCGTTCACCGACGAGTCCCACTTCTTCACTGTTGCCTTTAATGACGGCAGAAGACGGGTCTGGCGCAGGCAAGGAGAGCAGTTTGTTGACCGCTATGGAGGGGGCTCAGTGATGGTGTGGGGTGGCTTCCATGTCAGCGGCAAAACACCTTTGTACGTCATTCGGGGTTCTATGACCGGACTGAGCTACAGGAATGAGATTGTTCAGCTCTCATCTAGCCAGCTCTGCAAGCCATGGGACTGAGGACAATAACGCTGCTCCTCATCGAGCCCGAGTCGTCACTGACTTCATGCATCAGCAAGGGATCCCAAGGACGGACAGGCCTGCTCGTTCACCTGACTTGGCACCAATTGAACACCTGTCGGACGTTCTGGGACAAAGGGTGGCCAACAATCAGCCCCTCCTGCGGATGTCCACCAGCTGACACAATTTCTGCAACAGGAGTGGCAGGACATCCCCAGAACACTCTCAGCAATCCTGTGCATCCCACGCACCGGCGCTGCCTTCAGTGTCTGACGGCGAGCGGGGATCACACCCAATATGCTGTGTTGAAGTGTGCTTACCTGATTCCTGACTTTTGAAAAGAGGGGTGTGATGATTTGAACTTGTACTGCTGCTCTGTTTTTGAATGAATTTGATCACAACCTCTATGAAATCGTTGGTTAATAATGAATAACAATTCCATACCTCATGCCTCGCCTGTCCCTTTTCTGTCTTTAGAAATAGAGAATGCAAAGGCGCTGTTGTGAGATGGCCCTAAACTTGCTGTGACTAGTATACACACACATATATAGAAACAATCTTTCTGAACCGGATCTTATTGAAAGTTCAGTTTTGATTCAGGAGTTTGATGGAATTGGGAACGAAACTGTTTTCAATTCTATTTGTTTTGAATTTTGGAATTTGGAATCTTCGTCCAGCTGGTAGAACATTGTGGCTTTTTTAAAGAACATGAGAACTGTCGGCAGCAATGTTCACAGCTTTTTGTGTCACACGACATTCATACAATTTATCTTACTGTTCTTGTGTTTTTGCCAACAATCTTTCCACATGTACTTACCATTCTGTTTAAATTTTTTTCCGTTTTTCGAGCTCAGATTTCCAAACCAGCATAAAAAGCCAAAGGACAGCACTTTTTCCACAAAACAACGTTAACACATACTTCAGATGTCATTTTTAACAGCAAGAGACCGAAGTTTCTGAAAACAGTAGCCTATATTCTAGATTGGCATTTGTTGTAGATAAATTGAGTATTAGTTCAGCTTATCATCTGATATAGTGTAAGAAACTGCTTACAATCTTCGACGTGAATTACCTTCGGCTTACAGCTAGTATCTCTGCTGCTGCCTCAGTCCGCTCTTAGTTGACGGCGTTGGAGAGGACTTCAGTAGCTTCTTTACGCAGTAGTAGTGGGGGAAAGGTTTTCCACTGGCAGAGTCTAATTGTTCAGCAATGTCATGATGTTTCACAGAGCGCTGTCTTTGTTGAGTGATATGTTGATAGTATGCCATGAAAGAAACACATATTGGCGTACATCACAGATTCGTGGGGACCTCAGCTTGGTAGCCATGGGTTTTTGATGCCCCCTGGGTGTGCAGGTGTAGGTGGATGAAAAGAATGGGGTGCTGGTCTTGTGCGTGATCACCAGGCACGCGTGGTCCTGTGGGGTGTAGGCAGTGATGGTAGTACAATGTGTGTGAGGTTGTGTGTGGTATGTGTTCCATGTGTTGTCATAAAAGAAAGTGGGGATGGCGGTGGCGGTGAAAGAGAAAACAGCGGAAAAACATATTGTATGATTTCGCATACTCTCTCTCTCTCTCCTCTCTCTCTCTCTCTCACACACACACACACACACACACACACACACACACACACACACACGGACATGATGGCTCAACACTGTCGTTTTACAGACAGTATCCAGGTCATGACTTCCAGATCCCTTCCGCTGCCAACCTGTTTTTTGTCCTTTCATGACGCTGCCGGGATTCGAACCAACAACGTTTGGGCGGGTCGAGTCTTAAGGAGTCTCTCTCTCTCTCTCTCTCTCTCTCTCTCTTCTCTCTCTCTCTCTCTCTCTCTTATTTTTCTTTAGACGGATGTCTAAGCCCCCATCGCCATTGGACACTAGTGGGGGACTTTAAGCAATATGAAGTTCAGCTCTGTTTCGCCTCGACCAGCTCCAGCTTAGAGCTCTTCTCAGCTGCCTTTGCCATTTCCGTCAGGGTTCTGGTCCTCCTTTGACCTGAAATCGTCAGCTGTTTCATGAGCTCACGGGCTGATTAGCCTACAAATCCCCTGTCTCCAACCTGTAATGCGAGGATTGGAAGCCAGATTCCGTCAACCTGCCGGCAGACTGGCATACCTTTCAGTCCTGTAGATGTGAGCTTAATCCATTCTGTTTCGTATAGCACGGTGAGTTTGATCAGAATCACGTGTTTTGATGAAACCCGAGTGGAGAACAATATCTGGTCTCATGTCACTTTTCCTGCTGATCGCCAGATGGCTCTCCCATTCCGGAGGGTCTGCTGTGCATTCCCAGTCTCTCATTCCATCCAGTAAACCTTTCTTCCACGCCACTGATATCACAGCCGCTGTTCCAGACCATGAATTGTGGCCTCCTGCCCGCGCAGAACTTTTGTTGCTGGGGCTACTAGTGGCGTAGCGCTTCCGCCAACAGTGATCTCCTTGACGCCGTGGTTGTGCCTCCCTCTGTCACAAACTTATGACGTGCATGTTTTGAAGACGTCATTTTGTTTCAGAATATTACGTAGGCCTAACTTCGTTTGTCTGCGCGCTCTCCGCGTTTATAAAATAAGTCGTATCTATTTTCTCTCTCCGGGACGCATGCCGTGTTTGTACCACCATATAAAACATAATGTTGAATATTTCAAATAATGCTGCTCATTATTTTATAAGCCGCCATGCCCCGCTAAAGTCTATATTATAGTTGTTAGGTTGCTGGGGAGATAAAATAACACTACGTAGGGATATTCAAGAGTCCTCCATAACAGTTTCTGGGAGCAAGACGTTATTCTTAACGCTGCTGCAAAATATTCTTTCACGACATCTCAGGATGATTGGGATTTGGTTTTTGTCTTTTGCCCTTGCTACTATTACGATATATGTATTTTCCTCATTGATCATCCTCTTCAACTTCTTTATTCTCACGGTCTACAAGTACCTTCAACCGACGGACGTCAAACTCAAGCAAGAAAAATATCAGTATCAGAGTTTTGTGTCATTCCAGTTTTTTTCATGGATTTGCTTTTGTTGAAGCCGTGCGACCGTATGAGAATTTAGTCCACGACGTCACCACGCTGACACGGGGTAGAAACCGTTTTACCTACTGTATTCGTGGATTTACATCAAGTTATCGCGTCTTGGCTAGTTTGATTTTGAGCATTGTGCAACGGGTCTCTCTTTGTGTCCTGCATCAAATGGTCGTGGTATGCATCTAGCGAGGGAGCCTGACTGGGTTTCGTTTGTGGTGCGAGACTGTTATAACCACGCTTTGTTCCTGGTGTAGGTATCTGTGCTGCTCTGGATTTGTGCTGGGCTGTCAGTGATGTGGTTTTGAATTCTTCAGGGTTTGTTGTGCTGTGTCTTCAGGTTCTGCGCCGGGACATTGTTTTGGGGTCTTCAGGATCTGCGTGCCATCGTTTCGGCGCTTGTAGACATTGGTGTCATAGTCTGCGGCGTCTTGATTCTTGTGACACTTATCGGTCCTCTGGGTGCTGCAGATTGGAGAGAAGATGACGTTGGTGGCTAAGTAGTAGACCTATATATTATATGCTTGTATGTGTGTTGCTAGTCCACGTACAGAGAGTATTGTGCTGTGTATGTGTGGTGTCTAGTCCACGTACAGAGAGTATTGTGCTGTGTATTGTTTAATCCATCATCATCATCATCATCATCATCACAAACATTCTTTTGATTCAATTATAACTTTGTTTCCATATTTACTCTTTTGTTTTCTTTCTTTGGAAGAAAAGCTGGAGAGTGGGGAATGGTGGTTGGTGACCAAAGAACATCATAACAGCACAGTCGCAAAATATAGTGGCCCTTAGACATCTATAAACGGAGCCATTGCACTATACCATCCACAGTGCCGTGACGTTTGCGACCCCCCACCCCCCCACCACCCCCACCCCCCACCCCGCGACCTCTCTCTCTCTCTCTCTCTCTCTCTCTCTCTCTCTCTCTCTCTCTCTGTGCTTTTGTTTGTTTGTTCACTTTCCTTACGTTTAACTTCCCACCATGTCATTATTACGTTTATGAATAGTCTGCGTTTCGTCATTGTGGAAATTACATTACAGTGTTGCAATGTTGAATTGTCAGAATGAAAAATATGTGTTGAAAATAAAGTACGCATGATGCGGACAGATTGTAAGACTAGGCTTTGGCCTAAAATCTTCACCCTTGTGTATTAAAGATCAATCAATCAATCAGTCTCTCTCTCTGTCTCTCTCTCTCTCTCTCTCTCTCTCTCTCTCTCTCTCTGTCTGTCTGTCTCGCTGTCTCTCTCACCACAATATTATTTGTTAGTAATTACGTCATTGATTCTTTTGCAAGACGTCATTTGTGTGTGACAACGTCATTCAGCGTGAATCCATGGCTGCAAGGCGCTCCTGTGTTTCCTCTTCAGTCTCACTGTGTAAGCTTGCAGCCCGCCTTTGTCTTTCTGCCCCGTTGTCCCGCTCCCGTCAGTCATCATCCCGCTCCCATTCTCTACCCCCTTCCGCCCTACTGTCCTTCGTGCTCGCGTGTGTGTGTGACAACTTCATTCAGCGTGAATCCCTGTTGGCGCAAATTCTATCTCTGCCTGTCTATCTGTCGGAGGTCGTTCGTCGTTCTCTCTCTCTCTCTCTCTCTCTCTCTCTCTCTCTCTCTCTCTCTCTCTCTCTCTCTCAGACTACCCGCCATGTTATTATTACGTTTATTAATAGACTGCTTGTCATCGCAGAATTACATTACAATGTTGCTATGCTGAACTGTCAATATGAATGATATGTGCTGAAATGATGTATGCACGACAAGGACGGATTGTAATACAAGGCCTTGGCCTAAAATCTTCATTCTTGCGTATTAAAGATCAATCTCTCTCTCTCTCTCTCTCTCTCTCTCTCTCTCTCTCTCTCTCTCTCTCTCTCTCTCTCTCTCTCTCTCTATCTATCTATCTATCTATCTATATCTATCTATCTTATATGCATAATCATGATTTACACTCATTGCATAATCATGATTTACAAACACAGCCTACATATTACGTTTTTGTAAATCATGATTATGCAATAAGTGGTTTATTGTGATGAGAGTATTGTGAATGGTCTTTTTCTTTTCTTATTTTTTCTACTTATTAGCATTGTTTTACTGTTTTCCATGTGAACACTTCATTTGACTCGTATTTTCATTGTTGGCAGAGTTTATCAACACTAAATAGAAACTGCGCATGTACTTCCTTGGCATAAGGGTTAGTTAACTATTGGCGAGAAAACATTGTCTCTTCTCTCTCTCTCTCTCTCTCTCTCTCTCTCTCTCTCTCTCTCTCTCTCTCTCTCTCTCTCTCTCTCTCCAGCCAATATTAGGAAAAAAAAAAAATGACATCACTGGTGATCGGTATGGTTCTGTGCTGTATATATCCAGAAATTGAGACTAGGATAAAGCGTGGTGCTACATTTTATTACTAAATGAGTTGTGTTCGAGCAGTTAAGCAATTCGAGGTCTGTTGTCATATTCTGTTAATTCTCTTTCACTGATGAGATTTCACTGGAAGTCATCAGTTACAACAGACATCGGGCTGGTTATCACAAGTTATTTGAGCTGTGCATTTTCTTTACTCTTTACTGTTGTCTTCAGGAACAGTTCAATAGCCCGAAAATCGAAACTAAAGAGTCGATGTTGGTAAGAGCGGCATCATAGCTTTTTGGAACTGGGGTTGCTTATCTGCGCGCGAGATATATGGTATTGAGTTTGTGTAAGAACAGCCAATATGTAAAAATCTTGGAATTCACTAACTATTTAGATTAGTTTTTTTTAGTGGTAATTTGATATCCAGGGCAAAGAAACAAATCTTGATGTCATGCAAAAGTGTGGCAAGGTTTGGAAGTTATTTGTAAGATACGTTTACGGAAGTGTTAACATCCAAACTTTCGCACAGTATGGACCGGATATTGTGGCCACTTCTTAAGTTGTTTCTGTTAACGTATCCATCCCTTTGATTTGCAACATTTCCTTAAAGCTGAATGAAATTTAATGGAAAGGCAAACTTGAAAAGAATGGATAATTATGCATCAATCCTATATGCACGAAAGTCGATATAAAGATGCATCAAACTGCTCAAAATATTTTGCGTGTATGATGATTCCGGATAAGCTACTACAGCGTATAAGATTATGCACTACGACAAACAGAGCTGAAAAAATATCTTTTGAAAAAAAAAAAAAAAAAAACAAGAGAGAGAGAGAGAGGGAGGCACACAGTTACTCCATACGATGGAGTATTATTTGTTGCAGTTTTGTGCATATTTCCTAAATCAAACCCCAAACCCTTCTTACAGGTACAAAAACACTTTACAGTGGGGGAGTGGGGCTGTGGCCTTCTTTCTGCCTGTTAGAACATTTCAAGTTATGAGAAAACGCTATCGTGGAGGATGCATGTACTTTTCTGATGTGAATCGTAAGTTTCGCATCGATTTCTGTGCATATGCGCAAGGAGGGTTCGTGTGTGAACTCCCTTCCGTCGCGAATCGCCACCCCATCAACAAACCTGTCACGCTCGTCATCCAAAGCAACACGACTGTGTCACTTGTTCATCTGGAAACCTGTCCCCTGCAGCACCTGACTCACAAAGTACTGGCCTGTGACGAGGGAAGTTGGTGCAGGGACCTGGACAACACGGAGGCATGGCACAGGACGATGTGCAGAACGTCGGAAGGGCTGACACAGCCCTACTTTTATTGTGACGGGTCTAAGGATTTTCTGCCGTATAGTCGGGTGTGCGATGCGATTTTCGAGCGGATTGTATGGATTCACGTGATGAAGACTTCTGTGTGCATTATTCATGCACACAAATGATGACTGACTGTGGAAATGGAGAGGCGAGTGCCTGATGTTTCTGCTGCGAATCTCTTGCCCTCTCCTCATGGCCTGGTCTTCCTCATTACATCTTCTCTGTACATTAAAGATAGTCACACTGCATTTCGTTTACTTTTTGTTTGTTTGGTATCGTCTCCCATATCCTGTCAGTATAGCGACTTCTATCCCATTCACGGTCTCATCCAGACTGGTTTTGTTGCGTTTCCCTCAGTAGCAACAGTCTTCCATTAAACAAGTTTTACTGCACTTTAAACTTAGCCTGATTTCTTGCCATTATCTGGACCTGGATCCAGGTGAATGGCAGATTGTCTGTATAATGGATGACATTGTTGGCGTGATCCTCGTAAGGACATGTGTGAACACCACACCATATCAATCAAACATAGATAAATTACGTGCCAACACAGTTGAACAGTGATTGATGTTCTCTTAAACTCGAAAGGCATTACAAGCAGAAACTGAAATGTTGAAACTATACACGATACTGGGAAACATTTGCGAATCTGAGCTTTTTTTTAAAACCTGACAAGCGCACGACTCATTAGGTCACATTTTCTACATTATGTGCAGGCAAACTCCTATTTCTTTCGTAATCTACAATTTTGGGGTAAATATTTTCTGACACAGGGACAAGGGAACTGCTATCAAATGTAACACAAGCTGCCTGGTCAATCGAAATGAATATTGCACATGTTTTATTAGACGTCTACAGCACCTGTAATACAAACTCACTCGCATTGCAGGTTCATGAGTGACGTTCTAGCACTCTAAAGATCGGGAACCTCGGTTTGTTTCTCACATTCCCTAGTTTCCCAAACGTGTCCATTCATCAGTTGAGGCATTTAATACGCCGGCTGAATAACTAAAGTTGTGAAGAAAATCATGGTGTAAACATGACACAATGCTGGGTCATCCATCTTCAAACCTGAGGATATCCATGAAATAACATGGAATCACACAGACCAAATCCGGGTTTGTTTTTTTTTAAAACCTAGATGCCTTTGGAGAGCTGTATATGAAAACGATGGGTGCTAGACAAGTAAAGCTGCCCATCTGGTTGAAAGCGTTCTGCATACAAAGGAACACGTCCTTTCAGATTACTTTGAGTCAAATCCACTGGGGTCTAGATTTCACCATGGGGAGCAGGATTGGGGCTTCACTTCATTGGAGTGCCCTGTGCGTGCCTGCCCCCTATGTGAACACAGCGCAGGCTTGCAAGGGTGGTGCAGGATTGCTCTCGGCTGGTTTGTTCGGCAGTTGAGGACAGCACTTATCTGGGGCCTACCCGCACGTCCGGCTGCATCTTTTTCTTTCTTTTTTTCAAGCAGGATGGGAACCTGACCACCATTACATGCATACTATCATCAACAGTCGACTGTGCATAGACCATACCATTCTGTCCACACTGTCACATTGTTCTTTCATTTGACCTCAGTCTACATCCAGTCGAACCATTTCATGACGTCACACACCACATTAGCATGCACTCGATCACAAACACAGCATGTTCACGCCATATGCGCGCATCTACTCCATTCATCTAAAGGAGAGACTGGATTAACAAAGGTTCCAATTTTTGTGTGCTCCTTTTACCAACACCGAACAAAGGAATATCAAAATAGCAATCAACATTAGGCGAAAATACAATACACGTTGTCCTCACCAGTTTTCATGTCCATATTCCACATGAACATTTCCAACAAATTTAAACCTTTCTTCCTTTCTTGGATGGACATCACTTAAAAACATTGTATTTCTCTTTCTTTCCGTTCCGACGTAAATAGTTGACTTGGTAATTTCTTTTTCTCTTACAAAAAGATCACCAGCGGAACTCTAAATCGCAGGAGGTAGACTTTTAGTCCAAGGACTTGATGCTGAGGTCTTCTGGGAAAAAAAACCCAAGTCCTACTGTCAGGTTTGGAAAATGTAATTTTCATTTCAGTGTCTTGTCCTGTGCTTTGTTTGTCTATGTCCTTGGCGGTAACGTTCCCCTCTCTTTCGAAAAATTTGCTTAATTTTCCACCATCAGTCACTCCGTTTTGAAACGTAATTTTCATGATTTTTTTTTTCAAGATGTTACATGACAAAACATGATGACACATCATACTCACGACTTCGTAGCATTCTGTTTCCAGCATATTCCTACCTGCAGTTGGGGTATAAAGTGAAATCTTTACAAAAATTAATATTAATCTAAAGAAACGATCTGTATTCTTTAACAAACCAATTACGTATGTGCGTGTCTGGGTAGGTGGGGGGGGGGGGGAGTGGATGAGTTCTGCCTTTCACAGTGACCCTCCAACAGTTCACTGCCCTTTGGACCATTAGGCCAAGGGATTTTAACTTAAACCTGACGTACTGACCTTAACCTATTGACCGACTGTTTGGCTTGCAATCTCGCAATTTGTGTAGCAAGCCTGTTTTATTTCACATTCTAGCAAATCATGAACAAAGACAGAATTACTGCGACGCCAAACAAAAGAATAAACAAATTACCAACAAAAATACGACGCCTTCTGACCCATTTGATCTCTCAGAGGCATGACAAATGGCATTAAAGGCACTGAAAACTAAGAACAAAGAGACGGCTACTTAGCTATTTTAACTGGGTGCAAAAAAATTGAGAGAGAGAGAGAAGAGAGACTCGTGACTCATGACTCGTGACTTTAATGTGAAGCCATCAGCCTATTCACATGAGTACCCAACAAGAGATATAAATCAATTTTATATAATTAGAACAAAATTTACCATGACTGCAACCAAACATTCTTCCCTGAAGTATGTACAAGCAGAATTCTATCTTAATTATGCATTAATACTTCTTGGTACGTTCTTCCTTATGAACGTAATGTAAGTATATTTTTCAAAACTCATGATACTAATGCTGTTTATACTATCATACAAGACACATGTTTTCTACTTCATTTGCCTCATCATATTTTCGTTTACAATACAGTGAAAACCTTTGTTCCCTGCGTCGTATAATTCTCCGGAAATCCGTGCTATTTTAAGCATCTTTTGTTTATATCATTTACGCATGTGCAAAATAAGCCCATCGCCCTCTGAAGTGTAAAGGTAAACCTCGAACCTTGGGTCTACATAACAGGAGTTGCCATTCTAACCTTTGACACTCAGTGTGTGTTTCTTCTGTGGTCGTGTTTCGTGTGGTGTTGAACTTGTTTATATATTCATTGGATTTAGCAGCCTGTGACCCTGTCGTATCCTGTCCCGTGGGTCTTGTTGACACTTGACTCGTACTCACGTGTCTAGATGGTCCGTTGACCAGAGGAGTCTCCTAATGGTCGGATCCCTAGAATTCAAACTTACTGATTCAGAAAACCGTCGAAAAATAATCAAAATGCGTATAACAGCTATCGTTATTCAAAAAGTTCAAAACCATACTCTTAAGAGATAAAGACAGACTCGGAGACGAGAGAGACAGACAGATTACAGACAGACAGACAAACGGACACACACACACACTCGCAGAGAGAGAGAGAGAGAGAGAGAGAGAGAGAAGGACAAACAGTTACTTATCTCTTCAACCTGGATGAGAAAAAGCCTTTTGCACCCATTTCGAAGAGACACGTTCGTCCTTCGTTTTCATTGTCTTGAACTTTCTTCGTCTTACCTGCAAAAGACAAATAGGTGCAAACGTGTTGTGTTTGTTTGTGTCATTTCTTTATTCTTTCGTTGGTGCGGCGCGGTAATTTTGTCTTTGCTCTTGTTTTAAATTTCCGCCCTGCAGTCACATCACTTTGAGCCTAACAAATAACGCTACAACCACGATGGGCCTCTAGATTTAACACGAGTCCTGTCTTTTGTTACGTTGAATATAGTTTCCTATATAATAGAGTTGTTTGAATCATGAACAAGACATACTTGCTGTCTTTTTTTCACAGTGTGTTCATATGCAGAAACGATGTGACGGGATCCAGGACTGCGTGACAAACAACGACGAGCATGGTTGTCCGATTAAAAGGTATATATTTGATGAAATAAGCCCCCCAGCTGTGATCAACTTTGACAGACCTGGAGGGTTCAGCATGATGTCTTTACCAGAAAACAGCACAGTGCCCCCTGACACTCATTTTCAGTGTCACAATGACGGCTATTGTCTGCCTGTCTATGTCAGATGCAATGCCATGAACGATTGTCCGGATCATGAGGACGAAGCTGACTGTCAGAATTACAAGACGTGCCCGGGGTTTTATCGATGTCGTGACACTAAAAAAACACTCTGTGTGCACGTGAACCACCTGTGTGATGGTTTTCCTCAATGCATGGAGCAAGATGATGAAAAGATGTGCAACTTTATTTGTCCTAAGTCGTGTGTTTGCTATGGTAACACTTTTGCCTTTTCTTGCAACCACGCTTTTCCCGTCAGCTCTTTCCCAGAGTTACGCTACCTGGAAGCCTCGGGTAGTGAAATACATATAAGTGACGTCATCTACAACATCTTGCTGATACATCTGGGAGTAAAGGCATGTGGATGGAGAAGGTTGACAGAAATCCTTTTACCTAATCTTCACAGTTTGGATCTTAGTGACAATCTGCTTCATTCTGTCAACATCAGCCACTTCGGGGGAATACCTCTACTTCGAAGACTGAATTTGGCAGGTAATCCTATATCTGGTGGTTTTGCTCATGTCCCAGAACATCACACCTATACATCACTTCTGCTCTTCAACGTGTCTCGTGTCCAAACAAATTCTCTGAATATCAGCACCTTGTCCTTTCTTATGCCAAACTTGCAAGTTCTTGATTTGTCATGGAATAAAATTAAGGTATTGAGGGAACACAGCAATTGTTTCATAACCTTCGTTTTTTTCATTTACAAGGCTGTCCTATAACAGATGTCAGTCCAAACGTCATAAAACACATGACAAGTCTTGTTTATCTTTCTGCAGGCAGCTTCAGATTGTGCTGTTCCATAATTTTGCCAGACAATTTCCGAGGCAAATGTTTTGCACCATCTGATGCAATGTCGTCATGTTATGATTTGCTGAAATCTACACAGCTACCGTTTGTGCTCTAGTGATATTTTGCTGTGTTGGCTGTTCTGGGAAACTTTGGTGGGTTTGCCTACCGTATCTGTTTCTTGTCAAGAAGTACAAGGACTGGTTTTGTAATATTTGTTCTTCATCTGTGTGCATCTGATTTTTTAATGGGGGTGTATTTAGTCTTTATTGGCGTGGCAGACTGGATTTTTGCCGGTCGATATCTTTGGAATGAAACTGCATGGAAAAGGAGTCCAGCCTGTAGCACCGCAGGATTCCTATCCATTTTGGATCTGAAGTGTCAGCGTTCCTTATATGTTTCATCACTCTAGATCGTTTCATTGTGCTCCGTTTTCCTTTCAGTCACATCCGGTTTGGAGCCAGATCAGCTCACATTGCCTGTCTCACCTCGTGGATAATTGGAATTTCTCTGGCAACAGTGCCTCTGCTGCCCGTCACCTCACACTGGGAGTTTTTCCACCAGACAGGTATTTGTATTCCATTGCCTGTCACCAGAGCTGACTTCCCTGGTCACATTTACTCCTTCAGTATCATGATCATCTGTAACCTGATCCTCTTTCTCATGATTGGTGTGGGTCAGTGTCTCATTTACTGGTCAGTGAGGCGTAACACTCTATCTAATCCGTTAACAAAGACCCAAGACGCAGGCACTGAGGTCGGGCAGTCGAAGGAAGCCACAATGGCCAGCGCCTCATATCTGTTGCCGTGTCTGACTTCCTGTGCTGGTTTCCGATTGGTCTGTGTGGGGCCCTGGCTGCCAGTGGTGTCGTCATTCCAGGGGAAGTGAACGTTGCAATGGCCATTTTGGTGCTGCCACTCAATTCAGCACTCAACCCATCCTGTACACTTTAACATATACTGGGAAAAAACGGCGCAAAGCCCAGGAACTCCGTTTTCAGAAAATGTTACGTGCACAACAAAGGAAATAGCGCTATTCTATATAGAAGAAGAGGTAAACGTGGATACATGATGCATGAGTTCTCTTATGTTTGGCTTGATGGAAATTGCTACGCTATAGTATCTTAAAAGCAACTCAACATGTAAAAAACACCAACCTGTCAAACAAACAAACAAGCAATCGTTCCTTTCAGAAAGAAAACACAGTCTTGTGTCTTTCGGTCCCTTGTCCCTTGACGCTCCTGGCATCATGACCACATTTCAGCTCAAGTGAAGAATTAGCTGTGTGCTTGCAGCTTCCTCGCATGTAGTTTGTTTGTTTTGTGTGCAGAATATGACCCTGAAGGGATCAAACAGCTTACCCACGTGTTCTGTCTTTGTATAGAGCGCGTACCACGCCTGCTCAAAAGACTATCAACATTAGTACGTGTTAGCTGAATACATAAATCAAAAATAGAAATGGGTAAACTAGGATTTCTTTTCATTTTTTTTTTTATTTTTGACCCTCTAGCGGCATTACCCTCACGCTGCCCATTGCAGCTCTTCATCCATCAGGAACCGTGACACAGACAGTCCAGAAGGCACAGTCAGTATTCAGCTGCCATAGGGAAACCTACCAGAGCAGCAGACACGGCACTGTTGCAGAGTCACTTGGACGGTGTTCAGTGGTGCCCGTGCTGATGCAACAGACGCAGGGCACCGCCTTCTAAGCCACCCTGTTGACGACAGTTGTTCTCACGTCGTGGGGCTGGCGTGGGTGAGCTACCCGTTCCATCTGTCTACCGTGAGTCTCCGTGAAAATGCCGATACCGGAGACGTGGACGAGGCACAGCAGTGGATATGAAACCTGTCACCAGGAGGAGAGCAGGGCATTGAGCCCACACCATTGGAGCGTGTTGGTTCTGGCAGATGAGGACAGGTTGGATAAAGATGATACTGTGGCGATCAGTCCCGACTGAGACTGCTTGACGCTTATCTTCATGATCTATTCCGGCGTCAGCCAGGCTTGTGAGAAACAGACACCTGCAGTATTGCTCAGGTTATTTTTAGCAACACCCTCAGAAACGCACACGGTAGGTCGATGAAACTCGACTGTACGGTTCCAGTCTCCTCAATAGGGCCCACAGGAAACTCAGCTCTAGATTGGAGCTGGTTGGCAAAAAAAAAATAAAATAAATAAATAAAAAACACTCATGGGAATCGAAACATGACACCCCTTGCCCCCGTGCCTACCCCTTCCCCCTCCCAGCCAGGAATTCGCGATGCTAAACACAGCGCCTCAACTGCTGATCAGAATCTTTTTAATAATATTTTGTTGTGTTGTTGTTGACTGCAGGTCTCGCCTGAAAGAAAATAGTTCCTTCAACGTTCGTTGTACTTCGAGCTGAAACGGTTTTATCACGTGTTTCGATATGCACGGAATTTCAAATTATTCAAGTGTCAGATAGTAAGGTTGAGACTAAGGTATTTCAATCTCTTCTGATGCCTTGTAAAGGTAATTTATGTACAGATGTGAATATCTACCCCCCATTCCAACCCATTTATCTTCGTTTTTGCGTCAAGGAATTCCTCATGGCTTGTGCTTAAGACTAAAAAGGACGTTAAGACTGAAAAGGACATTAAGACAAAAAAAAGGACGTTAAGACTGAAAAGGACGTTAAGACTGAAAAGGACATTAAGACTAAAAAGGACGTTAAGACTGAAAAGGACATTAAGACTAAAAAGGACGTTAAGACTTAAAAGGACGTTATGACTTAAAAGGACGTTAAGACTAAAAAAAAAAAAAAAAAGGACGTGCTCTTCCGAGCAAGATGTACAGAACTGCCAGATTACTGCCGAGACCATTTTATCCACAGAGACTTTCTACAGTTAGTCATGGCCAAGGTGCCATTTCATTCAGTCCTAAAGCACCCAAGCAAACCACAAGGTAAGATTACTGCCGAGACCATTTTATCCACAGAGACTTCTACAGTTAGTCATGGCCAAGGTGCCATTTCATTCAGTCCTAAAGTACCCAAGCAAACCACAAGGTAAGATTACTGCCGAGACCATTTTATCACACAGAGACTTCTACAGTCAGTCATGACCAACGTACCATTCCATTCCGTCCCTGAAGGACCCAAGTAAACCACAAGGTACAGACAGACTGCCCTTCAATATCACCTGTAACCTCCTCCCCCCCCTCCTCCACCCCCCACCTGCCCCTCACAAAATGGCTGATGGGAACTAATGTCCATATCATGTAAGAGCTGACAAATGAAGCGCGCCATGCTTCCTCCCCTGACTGTAGGAGAAAGGAGCAGCTATCACCCGTGAAGACTACTGATGCCTTCACGTCCACCTGCAAACTCCCAAGGTACGCTAGACTATATCTAGCGTCCTGCCACAAGGTATGTGTTGTGTGAGAAAAAAAAAAATGGAAGAAGCAAGCGCTTCGTTAGTGTCAGGGGCGGGGAGGGAGGGGAAGCTGATATGACATCAGGACCAACATGAGCTGCAAGACAACTGACTCTACGTCCCTGCAGCTTGTTGAAACCCACAACTTGTCCATACATACAAGCCATGCCGTGAGGACGTGAACCTCAGCCGTCTAGAGCTGTACAAGCCTCAAAGTCATTCACCGTGCGGACTGCGGTCAGTGCAGACATATCCGGTACGTCAGTGAGACAGAGCACGCGCTGGAGAAGGAGTTCAATAGACACTGCTCAGAAATACTCACTGGGTCAAGGACCACAGGGACACGCCACACACACAAGCAGAGGGGTGGGGGGGGGGGGGGTGGAAGGGGGTAACAGGGAAAACCTGTGGCTCGTCATTTCCAGAGCCAAGGACAGAATGTAGACGAAGAGTTTCCAATGCCAGAGCAGAAACGACAGGACTATAGACAGCACAAGTGTACACACAGAGGGAATGCTTCGGGCGAGAAAGAAGTAGTCGGCTTGACCACACTTTTGAGACTAGACCTTAACCCACGACATTTAGTGTTTAGTATACGAGGATTAGAGAACGTACTAGCATGCGTGTGCACGGTAGCATTGTTTACTGTGTGTGCGAGTGGATGTGCGAGTGGATGTGAGTGCGTGCGTGACTGCGTGCATGTGTGTGTGTGTGTGTGTAAGAGAGAGAGAGAGAGAGAGAGAGAGAGAGAGAGTATACTCTGGTCACTAAACCATCACTGGTAAAGACAGTGTATCTTCTGGTAACTGAGCCATCACATGTGAAGGACAGTGTATCTTCTGGTATGAAAGAGGTCGCAGTCAACAACTGGCCCCTCCTCAAGCTGTGCAGAAAAATATCTGACATGTGCAGCACTTGCAGGGGGCTGCATTCAAAAGTCCCCTAGTTGAAGACGTGGCCCCGATCCCTTACCCCTGCCCAACCCACCCTCTCTCTCACTCCCCCACCCCCTCCTAGTGAAATTGCCTGTCTGTGCGGACCTTACGTATTATGTAGCAAGACAGGCACAGGCAAGGGTGTTTAAACTCGGTTCAGGCGATTTCAAAGGACATGTTTTGTTGTCTTTTCCCCACAGGTTTATTTGTTTGTTTAACACGAGAATGGTGAATTGACTTATTTCACAATACTGAAAGTCTGTTTTATTCATGTACAAATACGTTTTATTTGTATATAGACTAGTTTATTGAATTATTTCAAAATAGTAGTGAAGGTGCAAAATACCACTCCTACAAAAGCAAACAAAATTAGTCTTGGTGCTCTTTTAACTGAAAATGAAGTACTCCTGCAAGATATGTAAGTTTGCATACGTGCGATTTGCATTTAGTAATCATGAACGGATCGTATTCAAATCTTAGAGACTTTTAGGATTTGCTTCGTGGTGGTGGTTGGTTCTGCTTTTTCTGAATCTCTCTCTCTCTCTCTCTCTCTCTCTCTCTCTCTCTCTCTCTCTCTCTCTCTCTCTCTCTCTCTCTCTCTCTAGGGCAGGCAAACAGGCAGATGCAGGTAAGGTAAGGTAATGTTGTTTACAGCCCAGCCGACGCAAAGGGCCATATCAGGACTGTCACCACATTGAAGTCAGCTAATAAATAAAAAAAAGTTCAACTTTCACACATCTCTTTAAAATACACCTTCTAAAAACGCACCAGAAACTTTGGCAAAAATCTCTCTTCTGTAGGTCAGATGAAAAATGTTAATCTCCCTCGAAAATTCAAAGGTCACGTCAGGTGGCACATCTTTGAAAAAGGTTTTCATCTGAGAGATGCAGACTTACATACATACAGACAGACAGACAGAAGAAGAAGAAGAAGAAAAAGATGATGATGATGATGATGATGATGATGATGATGAAAAAGGACAACAACAACATCAATAACAACAACAAAACAGAGCAACTGCAACAGCAATGGCGACAATGAAAACCAAGAAGAAAAAAAAGCAGAGATGAGAGAGAGAAGAAGAAGAAGAAGAAAGAAGAAAGAAGAAAAAGAAAAGAATGGGGAGAGACAGACAGACAGACAGACAGACAACAATGAAGGTTCAGCAAAAGGCCAGGGCGTGCTGAGCGCCAGCTTCAAATCATCCTGCAGTCGTGCGGTTGGTTCTATCCACCTTTCTTCCAATGCCCCCGGGTTAATAAGCTAAGTCATGTGACCGTGACCTACGCCCCGCAGACAGAAGCAGCGTCCACTTTGACTGTTCGTGCATTTCATGCACCAATGCCCCTGGTAATAAGCTAAGTGCAGTGCTTTCTTCCTCCTCTCCATCCTTCCCTCCCTCATCCTTACTCTTCCAAGTCTCAGGTCTCAGGTATTTCTGCGAATTTTCTATGGTCGTTCGGAGAGAGAGAGAGAGAGAGAGAGAGAGAGAGAGAGAGAGAGAGAGAGAGAGAGAGAGACAGAGAGAGAGAGAGAGAGAGAGAGAGAGAGAGAGAGAGAGAGAGACTTCGATATTTTATTGTCATTACCTTGAGAGAGAGAGAGAGAGAGAGAGAGAGAGAGAGAGAGAGACAGACAGACAGACAGACAGACAGACAGACAGAGACAGAGACAGAGACTTTGATATTTTATTGTGTCATTACCAAAGAGAGGTCTTAGAGAGAGAGAGAGAGAGAGAGAGAGAGAGAGAGAGAGAGAGAGAGAGGATAGCTGGGATTAGGGTGGGGAAGGGAGGTAAAGGATTACCAGGCGTGTTGCAAGAGGAGGGGAGGGGGGTGGCGAAGGGGGAAGGGGCGGGGCGGGGCATCACAGACTTGATGGTTTTAGACTGTCGGTATTTGCTCTCTCTCTCTCTTTTTGCCCCCGACTTCCTCTCTCCCACCAATCGACTGACTGACTGACTCAGCTCTCTGAAGGTTCCTTCCTTCCTTTGACGTTCCTTGGCTGTCAATACGTGTTTAAATAAACTCCACCCTGCTACTAGAAAGAGGAGTTAGTCTGCTGATTGGTGAGAGAGTCTGCCTGATGACTGACAGATTCCTGACCTGTGTGAGACGAGGGAGGTGGGGGGTGGGCGTTAGAAAGCTGTCAGTCACTGGATGGGAACAGCCTTTTCTTGGCCAGTTGCAAAATAATGAGATTCAGTCTATATGTCTGTCTGCTTTTCATTTTTTTTTTTACTTCAGTCTATATATGTCTGTCTGCTCTTTGACTTCAGTCTATATATGTCTGTCTGCTTTTTGACTTCAGTCTATATATGTCTGTCTGTTTTTTTACTTCAGTCTATATATGTCTGTCTGTTTTTTGACTTCAATCTATATGTCTGTCTGCTTTTTTACTTCAGTCTATATGTCTGTCTGCTTTTTGACTTCAGTCCATATGTCTGTCTGTTTTTTGACTTCAGTCTTTATGTCTGTCTGCTTTTTGACTTCAGTCTATATATGTCTGTCTGTTTTTTTTTTACTTCAGTCCATATGTCTGTCTGTTTTTTTGACTTCAGTCTTTATGTCTGTCTGCTTTTTGACTTCGGTCTATATGTCTGTCTGTTTTTGACTTCAGTCTATATGTCTGTCTGCTTTTTGACTTCAGTCCATATGTCTGTCTGTTTTTTTTGACTTCAGTCTTTATGTCTGTCTGCTTTTTGACTTCAGTCTATAAATGTCTGTCTGTTTTTTGACTTCAGTCCATATGTCTGTCTGTTTTTTTTACTTCAGTCTTTATGTCTGTCTGCTTTTTTGACTTCGGTCTATATGTCTGTCTGCTTTTTGACTTCAATCTATGTCTGTCTTTTTTGACTTCATTCTATATGTCTGTCTGCTTTTTGACTTCGGTCTATATGTCTGTCTGTTTTTGACTTCAGTCTATATGTCTGTCTGCTTTTTGACTTCGGTCTATATGTCTGTCTGCTTTTTGACTTCAGTCTTTATGTCTGTCTGCTTTTTGACTTCAGTCTTTATATGTCTGCTTTTTGACTTCAGTCTTTATGTCTGTCTGCTTTTTGACTTCAATCTATATGTCTGTCTGCTTTCTGACCCCTTCTTTTAATCACGTCAACTTACAATTTCTGTCAGTGGTCAACTGCAGTTTTTGTTCTCCCTTTTTTTTAGGGGGGGCAGGAGGTGTGTGGTAGGGGACGAAGGCTTAAACTAACCCCATCCTTCCTACCCATGCAAATGCACACTGTCTCCAGACTGTGAATCACGCGCAAATGTGCGTGCGCATCCTTATTACAGATGGAAAGTGGAGATTCAACTGGCCCAACAAAATCAGTGTCAGTGAATATGCGTGTATGTGCGTGCGTGTGTGTGTGTGTGTGTGTGTGTGTGTGTGTGTGTGTGTGTGTGTGTGTGTGTGTGTAAGTTTTTTTTTGGGGGGAGGGGGTATGTGCGCGTGAGCGCGCGCGCGTGTTTGCGTGTGTGTGTGTGTGTGTGTGTGTGTGTGTGTGTGTGTGTGTGTGTGCGTGCGTGTGTGCATGCGTGCATACATGCGCGTGTGTGTGTTGTGTGTGTGTGTGTGTGTGTGTGTGTGTGTGTGTGTGTGTGTGTGTGTGTGTGTGTAAGAGAGATAGCGAGAGAGAGGGGGAAGGGAGAGAGTGAGAGAGGGAAGGAGAGCAAGAGAGAGTGAGAGAGGGGGAGGGTGAATGACAGATGTCCCAATTTGACTGAAATATCAACAACAAAAATGTAGATGCAAAAAAAAAAACGCCCTCGACAGTCTACTGTCCTTGACAGTGAATAAAAGATTCCCTGAAATCATCGCCTTCCACAACAACCAGCTGAGTCATGTTAAAGGCTTGCAGCTCACCCTCTTTGAAAACTCATGGCCTTCCACAACAACCAGCTGAGTCATATGAAAGGCTTGCAGCCCACCCTCTTTAAACTCATCGCCTTCCACAATAACCAGCTGAGTCATATGAAAGGCTTGCAGCCTACCTTCTTTGCTTCCTAAGGCCTGAAACTCATCGCCTACCACAACAACCAGCTGAGTCATATGAAAGGCTTGCAGTCTGCCCTCTTTGAAACTCATCGCCTTCCACAATAACCAGCTGAGTCATGTGAAAGGCTTGCAGCCCGCCCTCTTTGCTTCCTAAGGCCTGAAACTCATCGCCTTCCACAACAACCAGCTGAGTCATATGAAAGGCTTGCAGTCCGCCCTCTTTGAAACTCATCGCCTTCCACAATAACCAGCTGAGTCACATGAAAGGCTTGCAGCCTACCTTCTTTGCTTCCTAAGGCCTGAAACTCATCGCCTTCCACAAACAACCAGCTGAGTCATGTGAAAGGCTTGCAGCCCACCCTCTTTGCTTCTAAAGGCTGCCTGCAGATTAAAGAGACATTCACCATACTGACACTTTTCAGACATACCACACTCTGCAGACGTAGCCAGTCATGCACAAGACACACTGCTGGGACATTCACATACCTGACCTTTCACCTTGCTTTATGCACGTGCACTTTGCATGAATGCTACTATTTAAAAAAAAAAAAAAGCATTGCATCCCCCCAAAGAGTTCTGGACACATGCATATACGGATGGCTCAGCAAAAGAGGCCACCAGAAACAGAGGTGGAGGAATTTTCCTGAAGCTGATGGATGGAACTCCTGTCCAACAAGTCATCCCAAATGGCAAATTCTCCACACAAACTTCAAGGCTGAGGCAGATGCGCTACAGTCAGCAGCCAGAAAGCTGTATGAGAATACAGGGGCCATACGTCCCAGAGGAGTCTTCATCTTCTCTAATGCTTTGTCAGTACTGCAGGCTGTGAAAGATCCTCGAAACAAGGAACTGAAATCCTTGTCTCTGCCCTGGCCATTCTGCCGCAGTCCACTGAGAACACTGTTATCCAGTGGATATCCTCACACTGCAACATGTGTGGCAACAAGGAAGCTCACCAACTGGCAAAGGAAGAAGAAGGACACCACCCAACCTGGAGCAGGAAGTCTCCTGTGAAGAAATCAAAGTATTATCAAGAGAATAAAAAAAAAATGGCTTGCGCAACACCCAGACTTCAACAAGAAGGATGCGTACTACCTGCTGCCTAGGCCAGACCAAGTGACCATCGTGAGACAGGTCAAGACACTCCAGACTCAAACACCACAACCGCCCTGTAGCGTACGTTGTTAGAATGGGCGCTATAGAAATTCTCCTCATCCTTATTATTATGATTACGTTCACAAAATTTCACACCTGGCAAGTCTTCAGGGTGCCCATGTGGTACAGCCCCCAGTGACAGTGGAACACTTCTTGCAGGACTGTCACAGACATAAAAAGCTAAGCGCAGAGACCTGGCCTGCTGGCACATCAAAGAGGGAGAAGCTTTATGGATCACTGGAGGACCTCCGCCGTACAGCAGCCTTTGTCAGTGCCACTGGGATTCCTCTCTGAGTGAACGAAAGAAGAGAGACGAGAAAATTGAAGTAATTGTTAGCTCAATACAGAATAAAACTTTGCGGGTGTTCATATATCAAGAGTAAGACAATGATGCTTTAATACATACGTAGACATCCCCCATAATCTTGGATATTCAGCTCAGGCAGCGTACGTGTATTGTGATCAGTCGTCGTTGTACGGCAGAAACCTGCTCGTACGGGTCGTTTCACACAGCCTCACACACTCACAAAACGTGTTTTCCCACGTTCAGCCGAATTGTAGGTAGTCACGTGCGCTTCTGCCTTGCGCATGTAATTCAGTCTTTTCAATTCTCCTCATGTTTGAACTAAAGAATATTCTGTGTGATCGAATTTATGATTGAATCGACGTCAGTGAACCAATCGCCATTTCGGAAGGGAAGTAAGTCTCGCTTGGAGTATTTACTCTTGATCCGGAAACCCGATTTTGATCGGACAGATGCAAGCGATATTGAAGATAACCTGAATAGAACACTTTTCTAATCTGCTTACAATCCGCTTGCAATAGAGGACAGGTGCGGCCAGTGCTTGTTACTGCGTTGTTCAGCCCGTCAAGCCCCGAAACCTGCGGTCTCTGCGAGCTCCATAATGTTATAATCACAGTAGATCTGCAGAAGGTGTCTCTCCGAATATGGAACGCCAAGATCAGGCGAACAAGTGATTTGGGATGGATCTTTCTACCAGCTGCGAAAGAATCTTCAGAATTCAGTCAGTCATGCGATCCGACACATATTTCTCTAGCCTACACCTAGCGAACGAAAGAGACAAACATGAAAGCGAGTATTGAATGACGTGGTGAATGTGTGTAGCAAAGTGACTGGAAGGAAGCAAGTTGGAATGCAAGGACTGTGTGACATACGAGCGGAGAGGAAAGCAAGAAGGATTACCAGTGATGATAGTTTATGTCTTACCAAAATGTTACAGAGTTTTACCATCTGGACGTCGTTTTAGGACCCTTAGAGTCAAATCTAGGTCACACACAAAAAAAACTTTTATACCCAGGTCGATCCATCTTTTAAATTCATGATGTCTTTTGTACCACTTTTCATGCTTAGTGGTGTGAGGGAATGGGGGAGAGAGGGGGGGAGAGAGGAGGGGGTGAGGGGGAGAGAGAGAGGGGGTGGGGTGGGCGGTAGGGGGTGTGCTTGCTTGTGTGAATATATGTGTATTTGCATATAATATTTGCTTGTATATATATATATATATGTTTATGAGTGTAAGCCTACGAGTGTGCTTGTGTGTGTGCATGTCTATGGGGTTTTTCAAATGATTATGGTGTGTGTGTGTGTGTGTGTGTGTGTGTGTGTGTGTGTGTGTGTGTGTGTGTGTGTGTGTGTGTGTGTTGTTGGAGGGTGGGGGATGTTGGACTGTACATGTAGATTCTATAAGTGGCCACTTGATTGTGATGATTCTTGTATCATGTATGTTGTCTTGTGATGCTGTTTATTATGCATCTATTTTAATTTCTCATCTTTTGAGATATAAATGTATTCATATCACATCAAAGAAAGACAAAGTCAAAGCAATGGGATTCTTAAATTCATTTTCATTTAAATTCCACTTCGACTTCTACACAACCAAGATGGAGGCTGACTTTAACAGCTAGAAGGCAAAAACGAAATCGTCTCCAGTCATATTCAGCCTATTTTGCTGTCTCATTTTCTGAACTACCGCAGTGGCAGTTTACCCTCGCCGCTCATTCCACTCATCCACTCCCCCCACCCCCAGCCTCACCATCCACATCAACAGCCCCCCCGCCACAGCCCCGGGACCTGCAGACCAGAGGGAGAAGTCAATGTCAAGTCGTTATGAGGCAACCCACCAGAGGAGACACTGCACCTCTATCGAGTCACTTTGGTGGTGTTCAGTGGTGCCTTTTCTGATCCAACATACCGCAGGCCACAATCTTCGTAGCCCTCTACGGACGACAAGGGTTGCTTTGTCGCGTAAGCGAACTCTCCCTCCAAAGGACGCCACCATATCTGTCAAAAGACAGTTCCCATGAAGTTGCCCGATACCGGTGACCCAGATAGAACCAAACCAAGGGCGTAAACGTGGAGGGGTAATCAACAGAGGTCAGCATGATAGCAGGGCATGAAGGGCCACAAAATCTGAACAGTTTGTAAACGGATCAATGAGGATGACGACGACGAAAATGATGCACACGGATTTCTATTCAGGTCTGAGACTGCATGACATGTCACCCATTATTTTCCCCATATTTGGCTAGAAAAGGGAACGTACTCTCATTGGTAGAAAGTCGACAGAATCTGCTCTCAACTGTAACTCTCTCTTCTTCAAGCTTTGAAGCAGAAGCCTGTAGTGATGCTGGAGTCTGTGGCTTGACGTACCGTGTGTGGTGACCTTTAGACAAGCTGTATTTTTGTTGCTTGCTGCACAGCTGTTGAGCGGGATGTGTGTGGTACCTTAATGACCTGTCACATGTTGCTAATGACTCCACGATGCACGCTTGTTTGGTTTTTGCTCTGTGTGTGTGTGTGTGTGTGTGTGTGTGTGTGTGTGTGTGTGTGTGTGTGTGTGTGTGTGTGTGCACCATGTGATGTACTATTCTCTATAAACACTTGTTCTTATAAAGTGTTCGGACTTCCATAATATCAGACATGCACACCTTAGGCAGACTCCATGAACATTGCATTCAGAGAAGTCCACTTCATAAATTTGCTGAGTTTCTGAACGACATACACATATTGTTTTATCTGGCCTAAGATTTATGGAAGAAAGATTTTGAAGAAATTCTCACTAGTTTTAAAACAAAATTTTCTTTAAATGAGTGGAGTGTGTGTGTGTGTGTGTGTGTGTGTGTGTGTGTGTGTGTGTGTGTGTGTGTGTGTGTGTGTGTGTGATTTTTTTTTAAATCTATGTTGAGCAATGACTTCAACGAGGTGGCAGCCCTGATATAACAATCTGCAACTGGATGAGCCACAAGCAACATGAATCGAAATGAACTGGTGTGTGCATGTGTGGTGCGTGCGTGCGTGCGCGCGCGGGTGTGTGTGTGTGTGTGTGTGTGTGTGTGTGTGTGTGTGTGTGTGTGTGAGTGTATGTGTGTGTGTGTGTGTGTGTGTGTGTGTGTGTGTGTGTGTGTGTGTGTGTGTGTTGTGTGTGTGCGAGAGAGTCACGTTTGCACCTCTCTCTCTCTCTCTCTCTCTCTCTCTCTCTCTCTCTCCTCTCTCTCTCTCTCTCTCTCTCACACACACACACACACACACACACACACACACACCACACACACCACACACACACACACACACACACACACACACACACATATATATATATATACAAACGACCGCGCGCGTGCGCACGCACTTCTTCTTTACCCCAAATCCCCCATCCTCCCGCATACTTGTTCTCTCTCTTGTCTCTCTCCCTCAGCATTTTGAACCTTCGTTGAGAAGATTCTTTTCTTTGAACAAAGGAAGGCAATGCTCATGAAATGTACTTATGCACCTCGCAGTGTACAAATAACAGGCAGTTAAAAAATCGAATCAAATTAAGTAATTTTTATTGTGTATGTTATAAAACACAACACTCGAAACCAAAGGTAAGAATAATACTGATATATATCTTTTACGTGATAAATACTGTCGCCTGCCCAATCCTTAAAATGCATTGCTTAATTGTTAATTTTCAGGTTATCATTTTTTTCTTTTAAAATGGGCTCAATGAGAAAACCTTGTGGGGTACACATTTCTGTCCCGTTTTAGAGTAAAGGACAGGCGTCAAAACCATCTGTCGAATGTTCTACCTTTTTTTTTTTTTTTTTTTTTTTTTTTTTTTTTTGTAAAGCATCTTTGGACCAAGCCCGTGTGTCAAAACCCAATTTCAGTGACATTTTCTTCAATATTTTTACTTCCATGTCGGCTTGGGGGTCTCCGTACAATTTACTGGCCTGAGTTTATTTACGAGGATCACATACGGACTTTAATAAAGGACACATCGATACGGACTTTAATAAAGGACACATCGATCCCCTTTCCTCAGCTCGTGTGGGTGGGACGCTACGCTTCTTTTTATTCTGTCTGTCTCCCTCACCATCGATTCTCACGCCCACCCTTTTTTTTTTTCTTCACTCCTCCCATCCATGGATCGCCACACACACACACACACACACACACACACACACACACACACACCCTCCCTCATTCCCTAACCCCCTGCCCTACCCCTCCCTTCTTCCGCTCCTGATCCTCCCCATCCCCACCCCCCTTTCTCTCCTGCCCCTTTCAACCCTTTACACTCCCCTCCCCCCCCCCCCCCCCCCCCCCCCCCCCTTTGTTGTTTGTTGGTTTTTTTTTTTTTTACACCTATCCACTCAACATATAAAAAGGGATCAACGTTGAGAGGGTTGTGTCAGTGAATGGGACGAACACTTCAAAACGCAGACTGTTTACCCATCCTCCGGACCCGCAGTAAACACGAGGATCATCTGTGTAGACAGTAAAGCCACTAGCACGTGCAACATGTTGTCCACCGTGCAGGTCATCGGAACAGCTCTGCTGTTGTCTCTGATGCGTGAGTATTTAGTTAGTTAACATAAATTCACTTAGTAACACCCCCAAAAAAGTGATCCAGTCGTGGCTTAACAAGATATTGATACCTCTCCCCCCTCCCCCCTGCCCTCCCTGCCCCCCCCCCCCCCCCCCCCCCCCCCCCCGGAAAAAAACCGGTCAACTCAATCAGCCAAATAGAGCATTGAATACATGAATGAATTCAATAAGATGGAGAGCCAAATAGATAAATGAATTGGATGAATGAAATAATGGAAAAGAAAGGAATAACTGATTTTTCGAAGAAATAATGTTAAGAGCGAGTGAGTCCTGTGTTTTGAATAAAAGACTTATTTTTCTTTCACTGGGGAGTTCCTTCATGTCACATAGACTAGGACTATTTACACATGACGACGATAACAACATTTTGAAATTATTATTACGTCACTGTCACCATTTTTCAACGAAATCAACTACTGAAACAGATGAAAAATATTGAAAAAAAAAATCCTGCTGTTGATACAAAAACAACTATTCAGTATTCCTTTTTGCGGTTAATGAATTTTTACATGGAAAAATATTGTGTGAACGATTTTGTTTTGTTTTTTTTTGTTTTTTTTTTTTTGATTTTCGATACTTTGAATATTTAAAAGTCATTGTTTGTTATAATTAGTCATAAAATTTTCATTTAACATTCACTTATTCTATGTGAGAATACTGAAAATATTTATTCACATAAGATAAAAGCAGAAACTGATTTTATAAATTCATATAGGAAACAAAAAATACACCGTGCTCGTGTGCCGGCGAGGTGTTGATCAAAGTCAAAAGTTAAAAGAAATTAATATGATGAGATTTTGTCATAGACATGAATATGATGAACTTCTGTCATTTTTCCTTCTATGAACAAGCTAAAGAAACGTCTAAACAGAAAGAGGAATGTTGATGTATTGGAATAAATTAAGAACTCAGTCTTCCTGTCTTTATTTCTTTCTTGTATTTCCATCCGTTTTCTCTCTGTTCATCCTGATAAAACTTGTCCACATTTCTCTACTCTTTAACATCTAACTTGGATGCCAGGAATTCACATTTCCTTTGCTTTCTTGTTAATCCGACTATTAATATGTATATGAAAAATTTTAGTATTTTAATTTTTTTTCTACGTAGTAAACGTGTGTGTTTAAATTCATACCGTTCACCGGTACAATATGTATATGCCTAATCAAATTACCGTCCAGTTGCGTTCACAATCCGCAACCTCACATGCTAATCTTCAAAACAAATAGGTACCCCGAGAATACACAAAACGCATGCTACAATCAAACATTCAACTCTCTAAAGCGATCAAACATTTCCGCCACCACCAAAGCATACCCCCCCCCCCACCCCACTATTCCTGGGCATCCCAACACCCTTCTCCATCCACCCCTCCATCTGTCAAATGCAAGCCATCACAAATTGATTGATAAAAACCCCATATCCAAATGAATATTACACTCCCGTACGTCACACTACATTACTTTTGTATGTTAATTCGAGGAGGAAAAGAACAGAGTTTTGAAATGAGAGAGAGAACGGTGAACAGTAAATAGCGAACATGCAGGGTAACTCTTTCTCCTATGATGACAGAAATATACATGCACAGCCAGAACTCCAGACGAATACTGATGACGACACCGAATCGCCATCAGAAATGATAACACAGAGCACACAGAACAAAGAAGGATGTTCCAAGCTTGTCCATGTACTGTGTACCTGACACATCTACACATCAACAACGACTGGATGAATGAACAAACACAAGTTAAGATGTATTCATGACTGGCACAGCCTTGAGTAAAGAAAGGTTTTGAAGAGTTACTCAAAAAGACAGCGTAGAGAGGCGGAGTGTCTATGTTGATAAGAATCTCGATTCCAAAAAGAAATGGGATTTCATAGGCCAATGAGGGAAATGGACTTCATAGGCCAGTGAGGTTTGATCATATGTTTTAGAAAAAAAAAAAAAGAAAATGGACTTCATAGAGAAATGAGTTTACACAATGGTGTGCACAGTATGGAGAGTGGAAAATGAAGAAATAGAGAGACAGGTAAACCCGAGTTTACGTGAAAGCTGCAATAAGGTGAAAACAAGTCGGTCAAATATTTAAGACAGGTAAACCCGATGGAGATACAGCAGAAAGCTGCAATAGTCTGAAAAGAGTCTTTGCTGAACATATTGAGGATAGGACGACTTGATGGATCTACTGCAGAAAAAGCTGCAATGGTGTGAAAAGATTCTTTGCTGAACATATTGAGGATAGAGGACTTGACAGATCTATTGCAGAAAGCTGCAACGATGTGAAAAGATTCTTTGCTGAACACGGAGCCAGTGAAGGCAATGCAGTAATGAAGTAATATGGTCAGATGTAGAGGAGAGGAGCATGAGGCGGACGGCATGACTTGGCATGATGACATTCACGAATGGGACAGCTTGTAAGAAGCCAGACGAAAGAGCACTACAAATAATGGAGCTGGAAATAAATTATTGCTCAGGGGAGAGTGTTGATGGCATCCTGAGATCGCAGAATAGAGGAGGAGGCAAAGCGCCAGAGTTAAAGAAAGCAAATCCGACAAACATAAGTCATGTGCTGTAGGCAGGGAAGAGTTTGATCGTACGGTGTATGAAGAATAGCGTGTTTGATTCCACTATTGTCTTCAACGTAGCTATTCAGCTTGCTTGATGAATAGTGAAGACACTTTGCCGACTGGTTTCACGTTGCGATGAAGAGGAGAAAAAGGCGTGCGTGCGGAAAAAAGGGGGGGGGTGGGGGGGGGGGGGTAAGAGTGGTTGAGGGTGAAGAGGTCAAGGGTTATTATGAAGGGGAGGGTTGTCCGTAGTTTACTTCCAGTATCATCAGAGGTGAACGGGGCATGTATTTTAGGAATGAAGCAAAGTGGTGAAATTTGACCCCGAGCAGTGAAGACCATCCTTAGCTTTACTGATGAGGCGTGCCTCTCGTCAAGTTGCCTTATAGCTCAGACTGTTTCAAATGTTCGACAAGACTTTGAGTAAACCCTTTCGGCTAGGTAACAAACCACGTGAGCTGAACGTGACCCCTGAGACGGCGGCACGTGGTGCAGCGTTTGGTCTTCAACAGCACACTGAGGTGTAGCGCTTGGGGTGGACACAGCTGGGGCAGCACTCGTCACAGCAGTGCTCCCATGGGGACGGTCACCTCCATGACCAATGACTTGTGACAGCAGAGGGCTGATGGGGGAATCCATCACTGGCCAATAAAACAAAAGCTGCAGTATGATTGAAAACAACAATAAAAACGCCACGCCACCGGGGGCCCTTTATGTACGCCTTTTTTCTTTCTTTTTTTTTTTTTACTTTGTTTTTCGTTTGTGTGTGTGTATGTGTGTGTGTGTGTGTGTGTGTGTGTGTTTATCTTCCACGCTGTATCGTTTGTCTGTTTGGTTTTTTTACTCCCAGTTCTTATAGAACAGGGAGTACTTTAGAATGGGAAGGAAGAAATGCTGCTGTCTGTGTGTGTGTCTGTCTGTCCGTCCGTCCGTGGTCAAAATGTGTTCCACTTGCTCCAGACAAAAGTACTGGGCCGATCTTTCTGAAAATGTATATGTATGTTCATTATGGGTCACGATGATGGCCAATGTTTTAGTTTGCCGTTATGGCCGTTACTAACGGCTATAACAGCCCATAACGTTTTTTCTTCTCTATGGAATATCTTAGAAAGTACTTGGCCGATCTTTCTGAAAATGTGTAGGTATGTTCATTATGGGTCACAGAAGGTGGCCGATGTTAACCAGAATAGCCGTTACTAACGGCTATAACGGCCCCAAAACGGTTTTTTTCTCTTTATGGAATATCTCACGTGTATTCATGATAAAGTGGGAGTACGTTTATATGCTTTGCATCTTGTCTATGTTGCAGTGGTCAACGTTGACGCAAGCAGACAAAAGAGATCCACTGTAAGTTTGCATAGCGGGAATTGATGAGTTGGTTCATTAGCAGACAGTCTGTGCAGCAGGAAGTGAGAGTTTATAATGCAACCTTTGAAATGATATGTAGGGTATTTGCATTTGTTTTAGTAAATCATCTTTCGTTTTTAATGTTTTTTTGTAAACATGACGTACTGATATTTTCGTATTTTTGTTCTACATATTTCGGTGATTCTCTCTCTCTCTCTCTCTCTCTCTCTCTCTCTCTCTCTCTCTCTCTCTCTCTCTCTCTCTCTCTCTCTCTCTCTCTCTGTGGATGCACTCATCTTCTTGTGTCTAGAGTTGGCTTTTTTTTCCATCGATGATTTTATGTTCTTAACAGACTTTAACGTGCGTACAGACTGATATACAAACTGACAAGTTTTGAAATCAAGTCAAAATACAGACAACAAACCCAATGGACATAAAAGAAATGAAGAGTTTTCTTTATTTCTGACTGACACTCTGTCTCTCTCTACATCTCTGATCTCTACAAACTGACATTATTATTGTGTGTGTTCAAGTCTGTGTGTGTCATGTGTGTGTGACTGATCTCTCTTGGAGAGAGGAGAGAGAGAGAAGAGATTGTATCTACATCTTTTCGATCACTCTCTCTGGACATAAAAGAAATGAAGAGTTTCTTTTGATGAGTGTGTTCTTAACAGATGTCTGACTGACAAAGCACAGTTGTCAAGTTCTCTCAACTCTCTCTCTCTCCTCTCTCTCTGCTCTATGTTGACTAACATATATGAAGAGTTTCTTTTTGCATGGAACTGACATATATATCTCTCTCTCCTCTCTCTCTCTCTCTATATATATATATATATATATATATATATATATAGATATATGTGTGTGTGTGTGTGTGTGTGGGTGTGTGTGTGTGTGTGTGAGAGAGAGAAGAGAGAGAGAGAGAGAGAGAGAGAGAGAGAGAGAGAGAGAAAAGAGAGAAAGAGTGTATATACATATATACATACATACATACATGTTGGGGAGAGGTATGTGTATGTGTGTGTGTCACTGTGTGAGTGTGTGTGGAGGGGTGGTGGTGCATAGCGTTGTATTACAGTGCATAGCATAAAATGGCATAAATAGAATGCTATTTTATTGGGTATGTAATTTGTACTTTTTTTTGATTGATTGTGTTATGTTGTAAAAATCAAAACACGTTGCCACATTTAATTTCACGTATTGTGATAATAAAGTTGTTTGAATTCAATAGAAGAAGAAGAAGAAGAAGAAGAAGAAAAGAAGAAGAAAGAAGAGAAGACGAAGACGAAGACGTAGACGACGAAGACGAAGAAGAGAGTGTTTTTAAGTCAGTACTAGTTAATAATAAGTTTGTTGTAACTCAAAACCTTTACGCCAGGGATACAAAGAAGCTGCCGCTGCATGGCAGTATGGCCTCACACCTGCCTATCCCCGGTGTGGTTACAAGAGAAGAAGAGAAGAAGAAGAAGAAGAAGAAGAAGAAGTAGAAGAAGAAGAAGAAGAAGAAAGAAGAAGAAGACTCGTGTATGTTAGTACTAGTTTATTGTAAGTTGGTTGTTTATTAGGTCTCACACCTGTATATCCCCAGTTGTGATGACAAGACAAGAAGAAGAAGAAGAAGGAGGAGAAGAAGAAGACTAGTGTCTGTAAGTCAGTACTGGTCTATGATAAGTTGAGTGTAACACACAAAACAAGCTGTCACTGAACACAATAATGGC
>JADBJO010004305.1:50000-57500 GCA_016801955.1 Conus betulinus | reverse complement strand
CGCTCCATCTTCGTGCAGACCGTCATGGACTGGAATGAACTGAACGAGCAAGTCGTCCAGGCAGGCTCTGTGGCAGCGTTCTCCGCAGCAATCAGCAGTCACCATGCTAAAACAGGTGGATGCAACGCCGCAACAGCGTCCATTGAACTGATCCAGGGCATGGCTGTTGAGGCATTAGTTTCATTGGGTCGGAACATTTTAAAATACAAAAAACACCAAAATTTTAAAATAAGTTTTTTTTTACCTGAAGAGGGGCTTTAGCAAACAACTAAGAATATGGGCTACACTCTCTCTCTCTCTCTCTCTCTCTCTCTCTCTCTCTCTCTCTCTCTCTCTCTCTCTCTCTCTCTCTCTCTCTTCCGTTGCAACCATAACCCTGGAAGGCTCCAACAACGTACTTATCCTGATCCTGATCCTGATCGTCGTCAGTTATGTCAAATGATAAAACAGATGTTAGCACCACGGCACTTCCCACGAGCATGTGTCCAACCGATAATACAGAGCCACGACATGACGCCTGAAACCTTTCCAAGCACCTGGCATCTTCGGTTTTTGAGCAGTAACAACTGTAACGTTAGTAACGCAGAAATGATACAAAATATTATTAACATGCAAAACTCTCTCTCTCTCTCTCTCTCTCTCTCTCTCTCTCTCTCTCTCTCTCTCTCTCTCTCTCTCTCTCGCTCGCTCGCTCGCTCGCTCTCTCGCTCTCTCTCTCTCGCTCTCTCTCTCTCTCTCTCTCTCTCTCTCTCTCTCTCTCTCTCTCTCTCTCTCTCTCTTTTTTTAAAGTTGAAACCCATTTGACAGGTAGTGCACAGAAATAATTCCTTTGCAGACACACTAAACATCTCATGAGAATTTCAAGTTTTGCGTGTTAATGTCCACTTGGCAATTATCTTAGCTGTGTGTCTTTTAAGTGAAAACTGTACTGTGTTCTGCATAGACGTCCATAATTGTGTATCAAGTTTTTGTTTGTTTGTTTGTTTGTGACACGATCTTTTTGTGTGTATCGATTGTCTTTAAATCTTTCTAACGGCCTATGATCAAACGGGAATTGAAGACCGTGCATGTGCGCGCGCGCACCTCTGAGGATATGCGGTGTACTTGTGCCCTAGCGCATGCGCGAATGTTCACAGTCGTTCTGTTTGTGTGTCCATTATTGCAGCAAATCTTCGCCAGTACGTCTCTTGTGGGCTGCGGTCATTCTAAGTGTGGTAACACGAACTACGTCGTTTGTAATTACTACTCGGGGTGAGGATATAGTTAGCTCCTTTGTAAAAATGGGATTGAGCTGAATTGCATGGTACTGTACCCTGATATAGTGTATTGGGGTGGACTGTATTGGGATTTTGTTGCGATGCCTTATTTGTTTTTTTTTTTTTCTTAATTGTATTGCATTGTGTTGCGTTTATTGCAGTCTGTCTACTCGAGAATTGCTTTGCGGTATATGTGTGTGTCCAAATGTTGTTGTAGGCCTGTTGTTTCCGTACTTATTGTGTTGCGTTGTGTAGCGCTTGTTTTGTGTTGTTGTTTGCATTGTGTTGGACCATGATAGAATGTGCTGTATTGTGCTGAGAGAGAGAGAGAGAGAGAGAGAGAGAGAGAGAGAGAGAGAGAGAGAGAGAGAGAGAGAGAGACTGTGGCGTGTGTTTAACCTTCACTGAGCTTCCTGGGTCTTCCATGACCCAGTGACTCAATAAAAACACCATATCTTATGAATGGATACAGCTATGCTCACGACATCCTGGAGTTCCTCAACGATCTTAATAGCCGTTGGTCACAGAAATTCAATGTATGGGCACGGTCAATTATAAGCGCAATCAGTCGCGGTTCCCTCAGGACCTATGTATTTTAATGGGTTTGCACATGACCCACGCCATCAGGTGAGGAATAAGCTGCTGAACCGCCCGTTATCAGGTGTAGGTCATACAGGACCCACACGGTCTGAATAGGATGAACAACAGGAAAAACCTCTACAAAATGTGTGGGTCTTGGGCGACCCGCACGATCGGGTCTGTGTAGTGAAACACGTCATCCGGTAAAGGTTAATATTGTGCTATATTCTGCGATCAGACGCACTCCACAGTTTGGATTAGTCCGTTCATGGCTGTTACTTGGGGTCATGATTCCGCTTTTTTTTTTTTCTTTCTTTCCTTTTCTCCCGTTTCTTTCTTTCTTTTTTTTTTTTTCTGTCTTTTCCTCTGTGTGTGTTTTTTTTGTTTTTGTTTTTGTTTTTGTTTTTTGTTTGTTTGTTTTTTTGTTTGTTTGGTTTGTTTGTTTGTTGTTTGTGTTGAAAGTTGTTGAGCATGAAATATATTGTACGGCACTGCAATGTTCTGCACGGATTCACATTGTCTGGCATAGTCTTCAGTGATCAGATTTCTTCGCATAAAATCCAGATGCTTTCCTTGTGTAGGCGCTTGCGTCGTTCATGCCACGGTATCACCGTTTGCGGCCATTTTGGTTTCCCTGGTAACTGACTCTTTTTTTACCATGATGCTTTGCGATCTGTTGGCAATCTCTAAGTGTTCAATGGTTTTAATTTAACATTTGCTCACTAACATGTTTACTCGGTATTGTTTACTGTCAATGACAGATGATCCCAATGCTCAGGGCCAGAGTATTTTCGTGTGTATACAAACAACAGTATTAAATGGGAAACGCCCATCTTGCACCGAATTCGAGAAGCTAAGTGATTGCTCGTTCTTCGTTTTCATTGTCCTGAATGTTGTTTTCATCTTACCGGAAAAAGACCTGACAGGTCGAAACGCGTCGTGTGTTCTGTTTTGTAATTTGTTTGTCCCTTTCTCCGGCGGATGAATTATAATTTTTTTAAACGGCATAAATGTTTGTGTTTGCTTTTGTTCAATTTGTATATTGAGATGCTTCGCTTGATTTCTTGGAAACCCTGTATACACAAGGTTTGGTTCCAGGGGAAAATTGAATATTTTCTTACGGCTGCTGTTACTGTATCATCATTGTGGAATGTTTGGGGTTAGAGGATTTTATTCTGTTACAGTTGCTGATGCTGATTGTGATTGTGAACTTTTATCTGTAGTGATTCTGTGGTTGATTCCTTATTATCATTTTGGATAGTTTGAGTGCAGATGTGTTCTGTTTTAGTTGCTGATATTTAATCACAGCTGTGAACATTTTTGGTGTACAAAATTCTCACACGTAAAATACAGTTTCATTTGTGATTTTAAGTGACAGCTTGTGAAGGCAGGTATGTTTTAATTCGAAACAAATATTTTTGATGTTAAAAAAAAAAGCTGAACCTCTATCAGAATATATCATTTTACCTCTGTTGTTTTTCTTTTTTGTCTCGCGTTTTTGATCCAGGTTTTTTGTTTCAGGGGGAAACTAGCTTTCTGCAGGTCATTACCGACGTCATCAGTCGGATTTGGTAGCTACAGCTGTTACCACAATGTCTTTGAGGTTTTAATGTTGCAATCCTTCTAAAGGGATTTTTTGTTTCTCCTCCACATTCTCAATTGCATCTTTATTTCAGAAAAATTAGTCAATTACAATATAATCTTTTTAAGAATCCCATCCATGTTCAAATGGGAGCGATTATGATATCGCAACCTTTTCTACCACTTCACCATGTTGCTTTGTGAACCGTCTGGTAAGGTCATGGTGTCATTTTTGTCATCCGGTCTATCGCTGCTTGTCACGGTCACACCTATAGAATTCTCCTTTCATATTAAGCGTGCGCGCGCACACGCACACACACACACACACGCACACGCACGCACACACACACACACACACACACACACACACACACACACACACACACACACACACACACACACACGCACGCGCACGCACGCACGCACGCACGCACGCACGCACACACACACACACACACACACACACACACACGCACGCACACACACACCATTTTCCCCTAAAATCAAAATACTTTGTTTTATTTTCTTTAAACTAATCTTTTTACGTGTTTTGCAATAAAACATTTTGCACACAGTTTCGCATTGCATCAAACATGGTCTGACATATTTCGGTATCGCTAGCAAACATAATATGACGAAGGACGGTACGTTAGTAACTGACATAAGAGAGTGGTTTGATGTTGAGAATGAAAAGAATTAGTTCCACTGCGAAACCTTGGTGAACACCAATCGATTAAGGAGATCAGTCGGATTGTTTCTCATGGACCACTACAGCATGAGATAAATCAGACAAGTGCTACGAGAAAAAAAAAAAATGATGAGAATGTTAGATCGACAGTCGAACTGAAAATAGTTTTCAACGTATCATGATCAGTAGGATCAAAAGCAGCATCGAGATCAGGAAGCCAGTGAACTGGGATCAATAACCGTTCTCACTAAGACAGTCATTGCATTGTGAAAAGCGTCGCACGCTGCCTCTTAAAATTTATCACCAAGCAGATACCATATGAATAATTCATAAAGAGACACAAAACAATCAACATAAAAAGTTTTTTTTTTTAAACACAAGAGATTTGAGATTTAAGAATAATTTGTTTTACATCTAAATCATCTTGGGTCAGGAGATGTAGGCCAATTTTTTTTTTTCTGTAACGTTTTATAAAGAGCAGTTTTCTGATATCCTGACTCAACAGCCGAAGAGATCCATTCATCAGTTATCGAAGAAAGCAGTTTAGTTACTGCAAAATAATTAATGAGATAGTGGGACACAGTCAAAAGTGTGTCGAAATATTTTCACTAGAATGTTATATGTATTTCAGCTTTATGGGGAAAAAAAAATAATGACAGGTAAACTGTGAACCAGTAAAATTCTATGTCTCTTCCTTTGTTAAGAAGGGGGACCATATCTTTCAGGGTACGCAGTTTTACTTGGTTATCATTAACACCTATTTTCTGTCGTGAACCGGTCGGCACAAAACTCGTATATAAATTTCCTCGTTATTTTGAGACCTCGGCGTCCTTAGCACAACAGGTGTGTTTCAAAATGTATATGGGATGGCAAGCATGGCACCGCCCCGTTGTGTAGAACGGAGACAGTGGATCCTGGCATTACTAGAACAACCCTTATTCTTACTGGCCTTTATGAGTTTCTAGTTTTATTACCTGTCATATTCTCCCCAAGTGTCCATCTCCTGTTGGATTTTTCTCTGCCCTTTGTTCATCCTTTGAAGCAATCGTTTTGTTTTGTTTTTTTACTAGAACAACCCTTATTCTTACTGGCCTTTATGAGTTTCTAGTTTTATTACCTGTCATATTCTCCCAAGTGTCCATCTCCTGTTGGATTTTTCTCTGCCCTTTGTTCATCCTTTGAAGCAATCGTTGTCACATCTGTATGAAATAGAGGATTGGTTCGATCTTGACACTGACAGGCGTGTGTTGTATTTCTATATAATAATAATAATAATGAATACTTATATAGCGCCTGTTCTCGGCTAGAGACCAAGCTCTAAGCGCTTTACAATCCACACTCGTTTACACAACGGGCTGCCTACCTGGGTAGTGCCGACTGAAGAGCTGCCAGCTGACGCTTCATTCAGTCGTTCCCGTGACATCCAGTCAGTATCGTTCAATATCGTTCACTCAGTTTTCTTACTTCCTTCATTCTTTCCAGATCTCACGCAGGGTGCCTGCTATGTGTAACGTCTTCTATACGTATATATTGTTGTTAATGTTCTCACAAGAAACCTCTCAAACCATCTCCGTTTTGTCATGTTTTAGCTCCTTTCTGGTAACGAGTGTGTTGTTGTCTGTCACCTTTTTCTTTTGTGTGTGCAGTTCCACATACACACACACACACACACACACACACACACACACACACACACACACACACACACACACTGGTTGTACGAGATCTTGTGTGTTAGTTAGTTTGATTAAGTAGTTAGTTAGTAGTTAGTTAGTTAGTTAGTTAGTTAGTTAGTTAGTTAAAATTTTACGTCTATCCACTCTAGGTGATATTAGACGAAAAAAAAACTACATCAACGAAAACAAACAGACAAACAAACAAACAAACCAAACCCTCATGATAAGTTAGAAAACTGCAAATGGTTTTGATATGGGAGAGAGAACAGTGAGAGGTAGGGGACAGATGAAGATAATCCTTTCGTATATTTTTGTGTAGATTTAGTAGAACGTAAATGATTGACTCACATAAAAGTAACCTCATAAGTATGAGATAATAAATGTTAGAAACTATAAGTTCTTACTTATTGGGCTCTTTGATAAAGAAAGAAATAATTCGTAGGTTAATACTGATGATTCGAAAACATTTCGAATAGTATATGTAGAAAGCATGGGTACAAATTGTTTGATAGCTTCACATGAGATAATATGATCAACTGTGATGCTCTGTCCACAAACACATGAGGCATTTTTACTAAATTTTGTTGTAAAAGCATCGACTTTCCACCTGTACATAGGGGACGATAACTTTGTGTGTGTGTGTGTGTGTGTGTGTGTGTGTGTGTGTGTGTGTGTGTGTGTTTTCTTATCAAGTCGTATAGTAAAAACGACCAAGCTCAAATTGTAAGCTGATAATTTGAAAGGAAAAGAATGGCAAAGAAAAAATCTGACCCGTAATTCAACGACCGAGTATTTCCATTTGGCATAACACATCCCACTGCCCGAAGAGGGGAAAAACTTTGAAACAATGCAAACGAATGAATAATAAGCAACATGCAATACCGTTGTGTTTGATCTTAAATAAATCACAATAGGCTGATTTGCAGATATGCAATAAATCTTAAGCATTCATCCGAGTCATTTCTTCTCCAACTTTAAACCGAAGAATGAAATCTAGTATTGTGTCAGTTTTTAAACGAGCGATTTAAAGACATCTACATCGTCACGCCAGTCTGTTCTAGTTGTTGTCAACGTATGCAATGTAAGCTCTCTGCTCTCTTCCTGGTGTTGCAAAATGTGTACATTTGCGAATGATTCTGATGCTCAAATCCGACACTAAGTTTGTTGCTAGGATCCTTTGCCCAGTCAGATTTTCAGCCAGTTTAATGTTTGCATTATTCTCGATGTTTGACGCCCGATGATTGGGGTATTTAGTTTATCCAAATTTGGGGCACATTTCGATTTGTTCAGTTTTCTGTTAACAGTATTATTATCTCGTTTCATTTTTCACTGATTGTCAAACATTCCGCGTTTTAGAATGATTGAATTTTTGAAGTTTTTTCTCAAAATGGATATCCAACTTTTAATGAAACCATTTATCATTTTAATCATAGTTAAATGATTTTAAGAATTCATTCCAGTGTTTTGTATTTTGTTTTCAAATTCATCAAATGAAAGATAACTTCTTTGTACAAGTTCCAATTTTTTTTTTAAATCACACTTTTTTTTCTGCTGTCATATTTTTTTTTACCAACAAAAGTTTAATATCAATCAGCTATCTTCTTGAACGAGAACAACTCCACTCTGCTGGTTTCGGCGTTGGGAGGGACGAGTACGGGTGTGGCTGTGGATGGGGAGTTGGTACGGAGGTGGTGTCACTGAGTTCGCAAGGGAGACAACA
>JADBJO010004305.1:25000-47500 GCA_016801955.1 Conus betulinus | reverse complement strand
TCATTATTGTTATTACTTCTATTTCTATCATTATTATTGTTGTTGTTATCATCATTGCTATCAACATCAACTTCTTCATTGCTATTATTATATCATCATCATCTTCATCATCATCGTTATATTATTATTGTTATATTATTATCATCGTCTTCATCATCATCATCATCATTGGCTATGTCCACGTTAAGGCCAATAAGAGTACATAGACTGTTGATGGACCGAAATTGGTGAATATTTTTCGAGCTTTGTTGTCAGTAGATTATCTTCCCTCAACTAGGTCCTAGTGATAT
The DNA here is from genome assembly GCA_016801955.1 of Conus betulinus. Taxonomy (NCBI): domain Eukaryota; kingdom Metazoa; phylum Mollusca; class Gastropoda; order Neogastropoda; family Conidae; genus Conus; species Conus betulinus. The sequence goes on along the minus strand of JADBJO010004305.1, from coordinate 47,210 downwards.
AGCCTTATCATTGTTCACCGTAGGTAGGAAGTTCGTTGTTGTTGTTGTAGCTTTGTGCTAGTATGCGTCAGCTGATGTTAGTACCGTTAGTTTCGGTGCCATGAGTGTAGTCAGTGTACTTTGTAATGGTGCAGGCACGGCTGATTCATATGTTGCTTTCCGCCCGAGCTTGTGTTGTCTGCATGCTGCCTGCTGTGCTCACTTACTACTGTCTGCTGACCAGTCTGCACTTACTGAATTGTGTTGTGCCTCGTCAGTTTGCGTGCTGGTCGGGCCCTAATGGGTACCCACTCGTGTCTGCTGTCCTATTCGTCAATCTTAATCATAGCTCTCAAGCTTCAGACCCACACCCACCTCACTACTAAAATGCATCACACAGTTCGGCCATAACTCCTGTCATCTTTGCACTATGCATGTAACTCCCACCACCACCACCAATCATCAGTATCGATCACCCCTATCACATCTAACAACCACCCACACTAAATGATATTAGTGATGGGTGGGACTAACCCGACTAGCATGGAAACACAGGTGAACCCGACCCATGCTTCGAAGTGAGCTAATGTGGCGACGGTCCCACCACCCACAGGATGCTCATGTGCGAAGCTCACCTATACTGAGACCAGTGTATGTATGCACGACTTAATGTACCTCCAAAGACATGGTGATAAGTAGCGTACGTGTGTGAGTGTGATGGGTTAGAGTGTGCCTGTGAGTGTTCGCCGCGCCGTCTTGCTGTCGAGCCGGTCTTTTTCCTGTAGGTGGGTCGATCGTGGTTTGTCGTAGAATGTACCTGTAGCTCCCTCGTTGCCGTGCGTGCGTTCGCGTGCTCCCCCCTAACCCTTTTTTCCACCCCCCCCTGTCCTGCCAGACATACTATTTCTCTCTGACGGTAAACTACTCTTCTCCCCTTCTCACCAGTCCACCTATAATACTGACTCGATGTGCAGGGCCGTGTGTTCGATTCACAGATGTGTCGTCGATACTTGTTTATCTGACTTTCTTGCTCTGTAGTTTGTTCGTTTACTCTATACTGCTTTTTTTTGTTGTGTGTGTGTCCTGTCATAGCCGTGACATGTACCTTGTTTATTTCCCAGCCGCGCTGCGTGTCCCTGTTCCGTCCTGTTACCTCCTTTGCCAAATTCATCTTACGATCTCTTTGTTGTCCCCTTCGTTTCGACCCCTCGATGTATAATGTGTGTCGACCCCGTTACGAATGCTTGGTGCGGTCGTATTTGTTACCCTGCCTTTTATCCCTCGTCCAAGCATGCAGAGCTAGCCCGCCCAGTTAGAGGTGTGACAGACTCGCCACGTGCTCCCCCCCATGTCGTGCCGAGTTCAGCACGGTGCCTGTGAGCATGTCTGACTGTCGGGTCGAAACTGAGCGGCTACTTGCACATGCCAGCCCACCACCGCTCAACCGCAAAATATGATGTGAAAATCGAAAGTGTCAGCGACATAGCTCTTTAAGAACACGCCCTTCAAGCGCAAAATAAAAACACACCCCAATTTTGCTTGTGTTACAAAAAAGAAACCCCGCGCACGCTGCTTTTCCTTTCCCATTTCTATGCCTGAGCGCCACGCGGTTGTCGTTAGTTCGTGTGTTTGTGCTCGATCCGTGCTCGTGCCTGTGTCCCCTGTGTGCTGTGTGTTTGTTTGTGTGTGTTGTGGGTTGTAGCAGTCGTGCGATTTTGCACGCATGCGCCGTGCAGCGTTGTACCCACCGGTATGATTCATGCTGCCAGCAGTAAGTGTGGCTATTTCGAAAACCCTACCGGGGTGCGCGTATAGATCCACAACACACACAATGAGATAACTCGCAATGAGGAGTTCATTTTATTCATGCTGTCTGATACAGTACAGATCTGTACCCCGACGGCAGCAAGTTTCCCACCGCTTGAAAAGATGGCCCCAACTATAGATATCACAGCTATTGCAAACGAAGAGCACTATAATGTCTCACAGATGCTGCTTTAGTCATCGACCCAGTAGCGAGTACCCGCAAGTTGGAGCAGTCGCACAGAGAGCAGCTTTGCCTGGTCTGTAGGAGTGATCGTGGTTCCTTCAGATAGTTGTGTGCATCTGCTTAAGTCAGCACTTGCGTCTTTATGAGACGTGATGGCGGTTCAGCGATCAGCAGCCGCCGGCGCGCCCCGAACTGGGCGTCGAGTTCTGGTGTAGGCATCGACCATTGGCATGTTTACACTGTGTTCCTCCCTGGTGGCGCACAGCGTCCGCCTCATCCCCCCGTACTTTGCTTTCCCTTGCTGGTCGCCCCTATCTACGACTTATATCGACGTTCGCACGATCGGGCTGTCTGCGGACAGTCAGCAGTCTTGGTATGCGAGTCCCCCCCCACCCGGTAACCACCACAGCTACACGCGTTTTCCCCAGGCTTTCAGTTTGCCCCGTCCGGTCTAACCCCCTCGCCCCCATCCTAGTGTCGGTTTACACTCTCCCTTGCTGCACGGTTTTCTGTCTTGTGTTGTGTGATTTGGGTTTTTCTTCCGTACTTGGTTCAATTTGTGTCGCTAGCTACATTGTTGTCTTTGGTGTGCAGCTGTTTACTGTGAATGCTTGTTTCGCATTGTTTGTTTTCCCTAGGAAGCAGAGTCGGACATACTGATAATCTATATCAGTAGCTGCATACCGCGTGCGTATTACACATAGGTTGGTGCAATACGTCGTCTCTTTTCTGATCTGCCAGTGTATTGATCTTTGGTCTATCGACGCTACGAGTGGGGTAACAATAACCCTTACGTACACATTGAGATGTCGTAACTGTCACAGCCCGAGAAGTGCTTATGTCTGTCCACAATAGAAGTTTGCCTTGTTGTACATAGCATGTGTGTCCACTCATATAGCGGATTATCTGAGACCAGCCTGGACGCAAATATAGCATGCCCATGCATGACCAGCTATGACGACGGACCCGAAGTATCACAAATATTGTCTCATGGTCTCAGACAGCTGTACTGAGATACACAGGGCTCCTTGGGCTGCATGATTATGAGAGCTTGTACCTTTTCGTATGATCAAGTGTTCCAGTACCGAACTGAGCAACAGATAGATCACCCCCAGATGTCACCGGGTTGTCAAGAACTATAGGTGACACGACAGATCCAAGCTGTACCTGGTCAGATAGGGGGCCAACGATCTTAGGCTATGATTACTATATGTGACATGGTTGACGTTATCCCACTTGAGCATAAGACATCTACCACGTCCGGTACCTTAGCTTCAAGAATGAGATATCGACCCCACCCCGAGGGAGAAATTTGTACATTGGCCACACCGAAAACGATTATGGCAACTAACCCAGTGGCGCCTGTGGCCCGCATATGGAGCATCCTGGATCACGATGTCCCAAAATTCCGGTACGATGCGACAAGATTGCACGACACAAACGTTGTTCGACATGCCCCGTCCATGATGATCCACTCGAGCTGGAGATGCGGAGCGCGCTACGGAGAGACCCACGATTTTGTCGCTGAGCTGAGACGACGAGACCACAATGGTTGCATACTGTGAAGCACAGCATGTAGCATATCGACAGCGCTAACAGCAAGTCTAAAACGTCCCTCACCACTTGAAGACATCTGGGGTATCACCGTTTATTCATTTCTATTATCATCCCTGAGCAGCAGGACTCACACCCAACCCATCAGAATCTATGTGACTCTGGATCCCTGTGTCCGACGCCTACCGCGTGCGCCTCAATATGGTTTTCCCCCCCCGATTATATGTATTATCATCTACCCTTATTCACGAGAAATATCTGGCAGTTGCATATTTAATCACCAAACTTATATCAATCAATGTCTTACAAAACCCAATTTTATCGTTGATTCACAATTTTTGAGCCGTACTGACATCTTATCTCTTTTTTTTGTTTCTTCATTATCCCAGTGTACAATCCACCTTGTTTTCACACATTACCTATTCATCCAGGAGTGTACGGGTCGCAGTTACTTTTGCCTATTTTTCCAGGATTGCAAGTAGGATCCGGCCCAACCCTAGCACCTCGCCACCAGGTGGAAGTGCTACCACATCAGTTCCGTATGTTGACGCATGCGCCACGATTGTTGGCGGACTCGACGAACTCTCGCATAACGCACGTAGTCAACACCCCCCTGCTAGTCTAATGAAACACACATCAAAGTTCACCGCCAAAGCTCTGCTTCCGTGTGCCTCGCCCATATTGGCAGCAAGTCGTACGCTCTGATATCTACTCCACATGAACAATATGTTGCGACATTTCCGTTAATTTTCCTTTCCTATTATCATCACCCACTCAACACCTCACGACAACAGTGACCAACCTCCACGCCAAACCACACCCCCAACTGTTTTATTACCATCCTCCGCGCCGCTCGACACCCCCATGTTACCACACTGGATTTTATCGCTACTATTGTTTTTTGCGTCGAGTCGCAGTCCCACTTCGGCTACCATTTCGATCCAAGGGGTTGTACATCACAGGGTAAGCGTTAAATGCACTCCGCCGGGCCCACTTTCGGTACGGTAGGGGGCTAAGTTGAGACGGCGGTAGGATCGTGTGGCCCCTCGGTTATCTTCGTAAACACATGATGTTATTTTGATCATCGCATGTATTCCCCACCTATAGTACGCTTCGAATAGCAGACCGATAAACCGAGGTACCTCGTGTCGCTGCCCCACACGCACGCATAACAGTCTTGTATACACAACGCAGGTACAGAAATCCCATCTACCTGGGTACGAATTCTGCCGAATAGAAGAGTGCCATTTTGCAGCCGTTGGTAGGATGCCACGTACACCTATGCATGCACACCGTGCGTATTCCGTGTGACCATTCGCAAGATGCAGAGGACGATATGGCAAGTTAGTGACATCGTGCACTCGATTCCGAACTTCCTTATTCTTTCAATGCTCTCACGCACCAGGTGCATGCTATGTGTAACGGTTACCATACCGGCCCAAATTGCCTTCTCTTCATAACCCCTTTGGTGGCAACCATATGTGAAACTACTTCATTCAAACACCCGTTTTTCGGTGTTTAGGATTTTTTTTTTTCTGAGTCAGAACAGAACGAAAATAAGAGAGCCAATTTGTCTATATTTGACTCACAATCGTTGCGCAGTTTATTTGTTTTGTTTGTGTTTTCTGAGTCGGAACAAAACGGAAACAAGAGAGGCAGTTTGCCTACATTTGAATCGCAGTCGTCGGGTAAAATTTTTTCTGAGTCCGAACAAAACGGAAACAAGAGAGGCAATTTGCTACATTTTACTCATGATTATTGAGCAAAATTTTCTAAGTCAAAACAAAACGGAAACAAGAGATGCAATTTGCCTACATCTGACTCACGGTTTTTTATGATTCAGAAAAAAAAAAAAACGGAAACAACAGAGGTAATTTGCTTACATTTCACTCACGGTTACTAGGCAACATTTTTCTGAGCCAGAACAAAACGGGAACAAGAGAGGCAATTTTGCCTACATTTGACTCACAATTTCTGTTTCCTGAGTCAGAATGAAATGGAAACAGGAGAGGCACTTTGCCTTTTTTCATTGGCAGTCATTTGGCAATTTCTTTTTTCCGAGTCAGAGCAAAACGGAAACAAGAGATGCAATTTGTCTACATCTGGCTCACTGTCACTGGGCAAAATTGTTCTGAGTCAGAACGAAACGGAAACAAGAGACGCAATTTGCTTACATTTGACTCACGGTTACTGGGCAAGATTTTCCCCCGAGTCAGAACGAAACGGAAACGAGAGATGCAATTTGCTTACATTGACTCACACTTACTGGGTAAAAAAAATTTTCCTGAGTCAGAACGAAACGGAAACATGAGAGGCGATCACCCTACATCTGACTCGTGGTAATTTTGTTTTTTCTCTCAGTCAGAACAGAATGGAAAGAAGTAAGGCAATTTCGCCTCCATTTGACTCACTTGTGATGAAAACACGCCACAGCAGAAAGAACGGCACAAGGTGACTAGCGAAGGAGGCGGGTGAGTGATACACCATCACCTCCTGACGACTGGCAGTGAGCACGGACTCTAGCAGATGACTCAGCAAGATTCACACGTTTGGATTGGCCGCTAGGCTGTTTCTTCGGCGCCTCTAGATACTTCCCTCTCCCTCCGCCTCCCGGTTTGATCTCCCAGCCACTGCCAGTACCTCCACACAGGCCACTCCTTTGACGCTCATTGCTATCTTTTAAAAGCTGAAGAAGAAGCTCCGTGGTGTATTCCATGTCACGTACCACTCAACAGTGAAACATGTTCTTTTAGAGTGTTGGGACGTGCACGAAGTGAGAGACATAAACACTTTTACATTACAGCAGACTCCATGAAAACCTTGTTCAGAGACTTCCCACCTGATGTGATGTTTGAATTTCTGAAAGAGATCAGCATTTTTCATCTGATCTACGATTTTACAGAAGAAAGATTTTTTTTTTTTTTAAACAACAAAATTTCTGGTGTGTTTTTTTTAGAAGGTGTGTTTTAAAGAGTTGTGTGAATGAGGTTTTTTTTTTTTGTTTGTTTGTTTGTTTTCTTCTTTTTCTTTTCTTTTTTTTTTTTTTTTTTTTTTTTTATTACCTTGCTGTAAAATGTTTGTCTCGTATCATGCATGTCCCACACACGCTAAAAGAATGTTTTTCACTGTGAGTGGTACATGACATGAAATGCACCACGAAGCTTCTTCTTCATTTTTTGAACGCGATGACATGGCCTGATATGGCCCTTTCCGGTCGGCTGGAATATAAGCAACATTACCTTACCTTACCGTTACCCCCCCCCCCCCCCCCCCCCCCCCCCCTCCTTCTCTCGTCCACGGCCATCGCTTCCCTTTTGACCGCTGCGCTTATGAAATGTTCTGACCTCGTCGTCTTCTTCTCTGTGTCTGTTCTGGAATGGTCACGAGAGATCTGTTTCTGTCGAGAGATCTGTTTCTGTCGGACAGTGGGGTGTCAGTTTCTGCGTACCGAAATCAGCGTGACATAGTATCTTAACGTAACGTGCACGATGCTTAAGCCGTGCATAGGTGGTCTAGCTTACTTCTAAGTTTAGTAACACATTAATTGTTATCTGCATCTCCGGTGGAAATGGCTGTAAGCGATCAGATCTAGTAGTGATTCTAAGTGATTCTCATTTATGAGAAAATAACGATTTTGTAACATCAATCTTTATTGCTGAAAATCTTGATCGTGGATTCATGGCAGATACGAGTCGGTAACATCTTCACAGACGCAATAAGTGGACAGATCTTCACAAGGTTTATAGTTTTGCTGAGTGTGATTACGCACAAGCTGATATTCACTGAGAAATGCCAGCGTGAAAAGCTTACTATGGACTCGGACACGCGCGTACACACACACACACACACACACACACACACACACACACACACACACACACACACACACACACACACACACACACACACACACACACACACACACACACACACACACACACACACACACCACACACACACATACATACACACCAACCATCACGCGAATGAAAGAACTGAAACACAATGAGATGTGAAGGACAGAGGTGAGAGAAAATGACCAGCGACAGTAGGTCTGATTTTCGCAGTGATCTCGGTTGCTTTTTAATATCGTCTTATAATCATCGATGATGAACAGATGATAAAATAACCACTGAACTGAACTGAAATGAACTGAAACACTATGATCACTTAGACTCACTTCTAATACAAGTGAGTCCATAAAAAAAATCTTAAAAAAAAAAAAGAAAAAAAAAAAGTAAACTGTTTGTAGCTGATCATGGCTATCACAAAAGGAAAAGGAGAACGCCATAGATGGAGAAAGGCCCATAACCTATGCACCGTAAGGCCAGTGAACTGTCAGAGGTACACTTTATCAAGGGCATGGCATGACTGGAGGCGGAGCCCATCCCTCTCCTCTGCCGCAAGTAATCTCCCCTGAACCGAATCAGGGACACAGTTAGTGCTAGGTGGACAGAGTTTCCAACCCCCCCCCCCCCCCCCCCCCCCCCCCCCCCCCCCCCCCCCCCCCCCAAAAAAAAAAAATCCGACCCATACCCTCGCTATTTGACTACAAACCTCTGTAGGAAGGAGAAGAGAATATCCCTCTCAGAGTAATCACATCATTGATAACGAAAAGAGTGGCAATGACAAGGAAGACATGTGGGAGTTGTCAACATCAGGATTGCATGAACTGCAAAGAGTTCCATGCTGTCTATATTCAGGGGACAATACGTGGACAGGAATAAATGGTGTCGGTGGTGGTGGTGATAGTGGTGGGGGGTGGGGGGTGGGGGGATAAATGTTGTTAACATGTGAGGGACATGATATAGAAAGACATGAACATTCGCGAAATGGAAAGGTGCGAATGTTGTCAACTAATGACGCAGAAAGACATCATCGTCGTCAGTATGCAGGACATGTGAAACAGGGAAACATGAATGTCATCAACATGTAATACCACGTGACATAGAAAAACATGAATATTGTCAACATGTAAAAAGACATGACGTGGAAAGACGTGAATGTTGTCAGCATGTAAAATTACATGACATGGAAAGACATGAATGTTGTCAACATGTAAAATTACATGACATGGAAAGACATGAATGTTGTCCACATGTAATACCACATGACATGGAAAGACATGAATGTTGTCCACATGTAATACCACATGACATGGAGAGACATGAATGAATGTTGTCGACATGTAATGCCACATGACATGGAAAGACATGAATGTTGTCCACATGTAATGCCACATGACATGGAAAGACATGAATGTTGTCCACATGTAATGCCACATGACATGGAAAGACATGAATGTTGTCCACATGTAATACCACATGACATGGAAAGACATGAATGTTTTCCACATGTAATGCCACGTGATGTGGAAAGACGTGAATGTCGTCTACATGAAACAAGACATGACATTGAAAGACACGAATGTTGTCAACATGTAATACCACGTGACATGGAAAGACATGAATGTCGTCAACATGTAATACCACGTGACATGGAAAGACATGAATTTTGTCAACATGTAATACCACGTGACACGGAAAGACATGAATGTTGTCAACATGTAATACCACGTGACATGGAAAGACATGAATGTTGTCAACATGTAATACCACGTGACATGGAAAGACATGAATATTGTCAACATGTAATAAGAGACTCGACTCGTGAAGATCTTAATGTTGTCAACATGTAGCACCACATGTCATGAAAAGACATGAATGTTAACAACATGTCATAAAACATGACTCGTGAAGATCTTAATGTTGTGAACAGTGTAGCACCACATGACATGGAAAGACATGAATGTTGTCAAACGCAGGACTCTAATGAAGGGACCTTACTTTCATCAACTTGTGCACACACACACACACAACAGCGCCAGTAAGGACGGCGACGATAACACGACGACAACAACATCGATAATAATACACCGGTGTAAACACACGACTGGCGAAGAACAAAGTGTTGGAGAAGGTGGAGAAGAATTCAACAAAAACATCAATATTAACTTTAGCAGATTCTGCTTCCTTCTTTTTCTGATGATGCTGCAGAAGCTGCTGCTACCTACCAACAATCATCAGAGACGATCTTGACGACCAGCGTGTATTTCCTGTCATGTTCCACTCAAAGTGAAACATGTTCTTGCAGAGTGTTGGGACTTGCTTGATGCGAAACATAAACATGTGACAGCGAACTCCATGAATACCTTGTTCAGCGATGTCCCACCTGACGTGATCTTTGAATTTCTGAAAGAGATTCACATTTTTTTTTTTATCGGATCTAAGATTTTATGGGGGGGAAGATCCTTAACAAAATTCCCGGAGTGTTTTTGTTCGTTTGTTTTGTTTGTTTGTTTGTTTTTTTTTTTTTTTTTTTTTTTTGGGGGGGGGGTTTGTTTGTTTTTTTTTAGTAAATGTGTTTTAATTAAAGGGTTGTGTAAAGGATTTTGAACGGGGGTGGGGTGGGGGGGTGGGGTGACAGCCCTGACATGGCCCTTTGCGGTCGGCTGGGCTGTAAGCAACATTACCTTATCCATGGAGACCACAAAATATATATGACGATGATCATGTCATCAACAAAACATTTAACTGATGATCCTGAGGAGAGAACAGACGACGAGGATGATGGAATCGTTGAAGAAACGTGCTGTGGTTTGCAGAGAACTGTCCCCAGCAGGATTTTGACCCAATGTGTGGTTACTCGCAAGTCAAAGCCAATCCAGACTACTGGTGTCAGTACAGTAACTCCAAAGAGACTGTCCCATTCTTTGTGGCCAGTGCCCGGTAAGTAGTGTACCCCTTCACAGTACAATATACTCCCACTATACTACAATATACTCCCACGACAGTACAATGTACTCCCACGACAGTACAATGTACTCCCACGACAGTACAATATACTCCCACTACAGTACAATGTACTCCCACTACAGTACAATATACTCCTACCACAATATACTCCCAGTACAGTACAATATATTCCCACTACAATACAATATATTCCCACGACAGTACAATATACTTCCACTACAGTGCAATGTACTCCACCACAGTACAAAATACAATATACTCCCACTACAGTACAATGCACTCCTACTACAGTGTACTCCCACTACAGTACAATATACTCACACAACAGTATAATATACTCCCACTACAGTACAATGTACTCCACTACAGTACAAAGTACAATATACTCGCACTACAGTACAATATACTTCTACTACAGTATACTCCCCACTACAGAACACAATATTCCCATTACAGTACAATATACTCCTACTACAGTACAATATACCTCATTACAGTACAATATACTCCCACAAAAATACAATATACTCCCACTACAATATACTCCTACTACAGTACAATATACTCCTGCTACATAACAATAAACTCCCACTACAGCACAACATAATTCCACTAGAGTACAATATACTTCCACAATAGTACAACAGAATCCCACTACAGTCCACTATACTCCCATACTTGACTTGACTTACTTGACTTAGTCCTCTGAATTCCCTGGGGAACATAGGGCCGCAACCACACTCTTCCAGCGGACACGATTTCGGGAAATCCTCTTCAGCTCAGCCCACGTCATTCCGGCGGCCTTCACTTCTACGTCGGTACTCCTTCGCCATGTCTGCCTTGGTCTTCCCACTTTTCTCTTGCCCTGAGGGTTCCATTCAAGGGCTTGTCTTGTGATGTTGGATGCAGACTTTCTGAGGGTGTGGCCAATCCATCCACACTTCCGAAAATTGTCGGCGATAGATAGTAGACACCCCTGATGGACGCCGGTTTGTATGGTGAAGGGCTTCGTTAGCTTCCCGTCATGGACGACCTGGCATGTGGCATCTTCGTAGAGTTGTTGGATGATGGCAACAAACTTGGGTGGGAAGCCATAGTGGTGCATGAGTTTTCCAGATGGTATCTCTGTCGATGCTGTCAAACGCCTTCTGGAAATCCACAAATACTGCGTACAAGGGGGTCTGCTGCCACTTCAGAGACTGCTCGATGATAATTCTCATGGTGACTATTTGGTCCGTGCATGATCTGTCTTGGCGAAATCCAGCTTGTTCTTGGCGGAGGGTCTTGTCTAGGGCGGTCTTTAATCTCTCTAGCATGATCTTGGCCAGCACCTTCCCCGGGATGGACAGCAGCATAATCCCTCTCCAGTTGTTACAGGATGACAAGTCCCCTTTCTTCGGCAGCTTCACCAGGTGGCCTCTTTTCCAGTCTTCTGGCACTCGTTCCTGCTCCCAGATCTTGCTTAGGAGTGGATGCAGCAGCATCTCTGTTGACGTCTGGATGTCTGCTTTCAGTGCTTCAGGTGGAATTCCGTCTGGACCCGCTGCTTTACCTGACTTCAGTGACTTGATGGCTTTGGTAACTTCCGTCTTGGTTGGTGGGCCTGTGTTGATGTCCAGAAGCTGAGTTGGTGGTGGAATGTCTGGGGGGACAGGTGGTGCAGGTCTATTCAGTGTCTCTTCAAAGTGCTCTGAACATCTTGCTCTCTGTTCAGCTTCTCCTGCGATGGTATTTCCCTCCTTGTCTTTGACCGGGCGACTGGGGTTGCTGGTCTTTCCAGAAAGTGTTCGAGTAATCTCATACAGTCTTTTCATGTTTCTCTGTCCTGCCGCTGTTTCTGCCTCTTCTGTGAGCTCATGGATGAATTGTTTTTTGTCTTGTCTAGCACTTTTCTTAACTTTGGCGGTTGACGTCCCAGTAGTGTGCCTGTAACTCTTGCTTGTGGTCTTGGTCTAGGGTCTGGTTATCTGGTCTTTTAGGTCCATCCGCTCTGTGATGAGGGTCCATGTTCCAGCTGGCAGCCATTCTTTGTGTTTTTTTTGCTTCTTTCCAAGCACTTGTTTACATGTCGTCTGCCAGACCTCCCTCAGGCCACACCAGCAGTCTTCGATTGTTTCTTCAGCAAGTTGGTCAAGTATGCTGAATCTGTTTCTCAGTTCCAGTTTGAACTCCTCTGTTGTTACTCTCTCCTTTAGACTGTGTACATTGTATTATGTGATAGTCGTCGCCTGCTTGGTCTTTGTAGGCTTTCAATTTGGTCTTTACCACAGCTATCACAAGGTTGTGGTGGTCTGATGCTGCGTCTGCTCCTCGTTTCACTCTCACGTCATGTAAACTTCTGCGCCATTTTCTGCCGATGGTGATGTGGTCGATTTGGTTCTGGGTCTTCCCATCAGGTGAATTCCAAGTCATCTAGTGAATGTTTTTGTGTGTGGGAAAACAGTGCCCCCGATGACCATGTCGTTGAAGCACAGAATTCCACAAACAGTTCTCCATTTTCATTTTGTATTCCTGTTCCATGTATGCCCATAATCTGCTCTCTGCCCTTGTTGTCCGTTCCCACTTTGGCATTGAGATCTCCCATGAGGATCTTAAGGTCTCTCTTCGGCACTCTATCCATGACTGTTTGGAGTTGATTGTAGAACTCCTTTTCCTCTGGGTCTGCTACGTTTGTGGGGGCGTAGCACTGTAAGATGGTGGTTTTCCTGCCCTTTGAATTGGATCTTGCAGTGAGAATCCTTGGTGACACTGGTTCTCACGACAGCAGTGCTCGCGTCGCCTCGGGTGTCATCAGCAGCGCGACTCCGTGCGTGTGTGGCTGTCTTCTTTCTCGTCCAGAGTAGATGATGGTGTCTCCACTTGTCAGCCTTGTTCTTTCTGTTCCTGTCCATCCAGTCTCGCACAGGCCAAGGATCTTTAGGTTGTACCTGTGCATCTCACTACTCACTTGTGCTGTTTTTCAGTCTCGTATAGAGTTCTGATGTCCCAGGTCCCTATCCTGGTCTTGGCTTTGGTCGTCAGAAGAGTTGTCGGCGCACTGGCTTCCTGAAGGCTTTCACCAGCTCGCGTCATGGGCTCTGCTAGAGAGGACTCTTCTTCAACCATGTTATTTTCAGAGAATGTCATTGCGGTTTCTGTAACAAAGTTTGTTTTCTAGGACTGGGTTGTTGGCCCAATTCAAACCCCCAACCTGGGAGGGCCAGTTAAGTGCTCTTTGTCTGGTCTCTACCCTTTGACCTGTCTGGCTTGAGTGGCCCTACCAGGAGACGAATCTCCCGCCAGCATAGCTCTCAGGGTCATAGAGACACGCAAGCTCCCCAACCAACGTCAAGGTTGCACTCACTGGGGAGATACTCCCCACTACAGTACATGGTAATTCCACTGCAGTAAAAAGTAATCCCACTACAGTAAAAAAAAAAAAACAACTCCACAACGGAACAATAAACTTCCACTACAGTACCACGTAATCCCATTACAGCAAAATACACTCCCACTACAGTACAATAAACTCCTACTACAGTACAATATGCTCTACTACAGTACAATATGCTCCTACTACAGTACAACGCAATTCAGTGCAGAGCAAGAGGGCGACAAAGCAAGGCAAAGGAGAACGATCCAGTACAACTTATAACAAATTAGCGTAACACTGTACAAGGCAGTACAGCACTGTAAAGTACACAACGGTACAGCAATGAGCAAAACAGTACGTTGCATACAGAACCGTACAGAGCTCTGCTGTCTTACACTGTGCAGTATAGTACAGACAATGCGAGAGAATAAAGAACAGTGCAGTGCATAAAAAATTTGCAATAATGCAAAATAGTACAGCAAAAGAATACTACAGTACAGAATAACACAGAGCAGAACAAATACGTAGAATAACAAAATGCAGCACAAAAGGGAATATCAGAGTACAGTTCAATACAAGACAATGTAGGATATACTGTACAGAAAAATAAAGTACAGTGCAACATGAAAAAGTAATGTACATTACAACGCAAATTAGCACGTTACAGTACAAGACATAATATTAAAGTACAATGTAAAAAAAGAACTGTGCAGTACAGTGCACAACGTTGCGGTACTGTACAGAACAGTTAAGTGCAGTACAGTACACAATAGTAAATCGCAGTACAATACAGAATTTTGTAGTGTAACAAAATACACAATAGTAAATTGCAACACAATAGAAGATAGTAAGCTGCAGTGCAATTAAGAATATTAAGGTGCAGTACAATACAGAATAGTAAACTGCAGTACAATACAGAATAGTAAAGTGCAGTACAATACAGAATAGTAAACTGCAGTACAATACAGAATACTAAAGTGCAGTACAATACAGAATAGTAAACTGAAGTACAATACAGAATAGTAAACAGAATAGTAAAGTGCAGTACAGTATACGATAGTAAATTGCAGTATAATACAGAATAATAAACTGCAGTACAATACAAAATATTCAAGTGCAATACATTACAGAAAAGTAAAATGCAGTACAATATAAATAGTAAACTGCAGTACAATACAGAATAGTAAACTGCGGTACAATACAGAAGAGTAAACTGCAGTACAATACAGGATAGTAAGCTGCAGTACAATACAGAATAGTAAAGTGCAGCACAGTACACACATAGTAAATTGCAGTACAATACAGAATAGTAAACTGCAGTACAACACAAAATAGTAAAGTGCAATACATTACAGGACAGTAAACTGCAGTACAATACAGAATAGTAAAGTGCAGCACAGTACACAATAGTAAATTGCAGTACAATACAGAATGGTAAACTGCAGTACAATACAAAATAGTAAAGTCCAATACATTACAGGATAGTAAACTACAGTACAATACAGAATAGTAAAGTGCAGCACAGTACACAATAGTAAATTGCAGTACAATACAGAATAGTAAACTGCAGTACAATACAAAATAGTATTGTGCAATACATTACAGGATAGTAAACTGCAGTACAATACAGGACAGTAAACTGCAGTGCAATACGGAATAGTAAACTGCAGTCCAATACAGAATAGTAAACTGCAGTACAATACTGAATAGTAAACTGCAGTACAATACTGAATAGTAAACTGCAGTGCAATGCAGAATGGTAGAGTCCAGTACAATATAGAACAGTAACATGAAGTACAATAAACAATAGGAAAGATCAGCACATCACACAATGGTAAAGTGCAGTACAATACAGAACAGTAAAGTGCAGTGCAAAACAGAACAGTAAAGTGCAGTACAATACAGAATAGTAAAGTGCGGTACAATACACAATAATAAATTGCAGTGCAATACACAATAGTGAATTGCAGTACAATACAAAATAGTAAACTGCAGCACAATACAAAATAGTAAACTGGAGTACAATACAGAATAGTAAAATGCAGTACAATACAGAATAGTAAACTGCAGTACAGTACAGAATAGTAAACAGCAGTTCTATACAGAATAGTAACGTGCAGTGCAATACAGAACGGTAGAATGCCGTACAATATACAACAGTAACATGAAGTACAATACACAATAGGAAAGATCAGCACATCACACAATGGTAAAGTGCAGTATAATACAGAATAGTAAACTGCAGTACAATTCAGAATAGTGAAGTGCAGTACAATACAGAATAGTAAACTGCAGTACAATACAGAATATAAAGTGCGGTACAATACACAATAATAAATTGCAGTGCAATACACAATAGTGAATTGCAGTACAATACACAATAGTAATCCGCAATACATTACAGAATAGTAATCTGCAGTACAATACAGAAGAGTAAACTGCAGTACAATATAGAATAGTAAACTGCAGTACAATACAGAATAGTAAACTGCAATACAATACAGAATAGTAAACTGCAGTACAATACAGAATAGTAAAGTGCAATACAATAGAGAATAGTAAACTGCAGTGCCATACAGAATAGTAAAGTGCAGTGCAGTATACAATTATAAATTGCAGTACAATACAGAATAGTAAAGTGCAGTACAATACAGAATAGTAAAGTGCAGTACAATACAGAATAGTAAAGTGCAGTACAATACAGAATAGTAAACTGCAGTACAATACAGAATAGTAAACTGCAGTACAATACACAATAGTAAAGTGCAGTGCAATACAGAACGATAGAGTGCAGTACAATCTAGAACAGTAACATGAAGTACAATACACAATAGGAAAGATCAGCACAACACACAATAGTAAAGTGAAGTACAATACCAAACAGAAATGTACAGCACAATTCAGAACAGTCAAGTTCAATACAATACAGAATAATAAAGTATGGTACGATACGAAAGAGTAACATGCAAACAAGACAGAATGAAATGTTTGTACCGAACGCAATAGAGTATAGCACTATAGAATAGAATAGTACAGTGCTATACGAAATAGAACAGAACAGTACAATACAAAACAATATACTGCAGGACAAAACAGAAAAAGTGATATAAGATACAAAATACATTAGTTTAATACACTTCAGTACAAAACAGTGCAGCGCAGAATTGTTCAGTACGGTACAGAGTAGAGTGAACATGGTACAATACAGAATAGTACAGTACGGAGTTGTATAGCACAGTACATCAAAATACAGTACACAATACAGAGAATAGTACAGTGCAGACCGGTACGGGTACTATACAGAACAATACAGAACAGCAGAGTGCAGAACAGCGCAGTACAGTGCAGAATAGTAGAGAACAGCATAGTAGAGAACAGTACAGAACAGAACAGCACAGTACAGAGTAGTATAGAACGAAACAGTACAGACCAGTAGAGTAACAATACAGAAGTTACAGCCTGTCTCTCTGGATGGGTGTGTGTGTGTATGTTGTTCTTTGAGGCAAGGGAGAGAACACAAACAGGAATCTTACGGAGTACACCCGCTCCCGTGGACAGTAGGGCACAAGACACTAGTTTGATGGTACAACTTCTACATGGAGTTTAAATCGATGAATCTCTTCAATCGCTCACATTCAGTCACAGCGAGCAGGAGAGAAATGATCTCAGAATAATAGTCACTGTTTGAATGACTCAGAACCCACAGTATCTCGGAGAGTGTTTCACAGTCAGTTTTACCACGGGGTTACACTCATCACATACAAAATCTTCAAACACATGACCTTCACCTTTAGTTGACGTCGCATTTCAGGCCTTTGCACTCACCCGTGACCCTATCTTTGCGCCAGGTGGCAGTCACCAAATAGTCCCATTCCTTTGATTTTAATCTTGTCTGCTTGGAACCACCTGGCTTGTACCTTGATGGCCATAAGAAAGAAAACGAGGAGAAAAACAACTTTGAGACACAATACAAAATGTTCACGAAACAATCTAATTGTGACGGTCTATAGATACTCGACTCCTTAAGCGAGGATTTGGCGCATTAATTTTTTGGTGTGCAGAATTCTAATGCCTGATCTGGAGCCGTTCGACTTGGAAAAACCACGGTTGTCAACGCTTTCTCCTTCCAAAAGACATCGCTGCTGCTTGATGGGCTGAGCGCCTATGGCAGCTCCAAGTGTTCAAAACGTAAAATCGAATTTCGAAAAATACTGTGACAATGTGATGTGGGCCACAATGTAGTGCTGACGCATCGGATTGTTTTTGTGGTGTAATTAGAGAGAGAGAAAAAAAAAAAAAAAACAGCCGTAGGCGGCCATGGCGTGGTGCGTGCCGGCCGGCGGCATGCAGGAGCTGTAGGGCCTAGTTAGATGTGTCGGCTGTAGGTTACACCACCCATCACGCCCAGCCATGGGGCCCACTACTCGATCCATGGCCAAAGACACCGTTATATTTATGTGCGGGGGTAACCTCGAGCAGATAACAAATACGCTTGATCCCATACAGAAAACAGTTACATGTGTTAAACAATGTATGCCCCACTGGAGATTCACACTCCATCACAGGTATATGGGGAATTTCATACCTAAAGGAGTGAAATGCACATGGAAAAACTACCGTGCACAACACAAGAATATGACTGCTCTGATGACTTTACTACCGTCTCCCCAATTCCCTCTGACCTCAGCCAATCTACTATAGAGATGAGATCAGAGGAAGTCAAGATTCTTAAGATACATGTTTATTATACAACGGGTACCATTCTTATACAAGGGAAAGCATGCCTACAGTGGGTCGATGAGGAGTTCGACAGGCTGCGTACTATTTGTACACACACTGGGTGTAACTGCGAGCTCTGACCCACTCTCCATCACACACATGTGCGTGCCAGACATGGACGTAGCGACGGCCGGCGCGAAAGGCGCTGAGGGGTGCAGTGGATGAGACCAGCATTAGTGCGACCGTGAAAGACACGCGCTGTGTGCTTATCCCGCCAATCACACGGGCAGAAAGCAGTGAAGAGGAAGGAGATACAGACCGCCCTTTGACCGCTCCATCCTGCCACACTCAGCATCCCCCCTCCACTCCCCCCCCCCTTCACCCCTTCAGCTAAGGCCTGCTCTTCTCATCCAGTGACAGAACCTCCTCCCTCCACTCTCCCTTCATTGAGCCCATCTTCCCTCACTGTTCCAGTCAGCGTTAGTGCACAGGATTCACAGTCCCCCACATCTACTGATAATTCACCCCCCTCCCCACCATCCTCCACTGTAACCTCTGCCCCACCTGACTCAGTCATGCCCCTCCCCTCTCCCAAACAAGACATCACTTTTTCACACGGCAGTTACTGAAAGCGTTAGCAGAGACACCAGCACAGACACTGAAAGCGTTTCCAGTGACAAAGACGGTGACCAAGCTTCAAAGCCAGGGAATATGCCAGATGTGTGCTGCTGCCATGATGACTGTGTGTCCAAGGAGGAGTTTTTACAAACAACACAGTCCCTACAAGCTGAAGTTTCAGCCCTTCGTGCAGCACTGCAAGAAGCAAGACAGACATTCAAGACTGACATAGATGCCCTCACCACTCAGTTACTACACTTACAAGCCCAAAACACACAAAAAACCTCTCCCCCGCTCCTCAAATCACAAACTGCCCTCCAAGACTGCATCCTCCAAACCACCCTCCCCCAAATCATCCACCCACAAATCATCATCTCCCCCATTGCCCACCCAGCCGATGCCGCTGCCACAGAGAGCAACGCTGACAGTGGACACAGCGCAGGCAAAGCAGACTCCACACCAGTGTCTGAGTCCCTCAGTCAGCATACCTCCACCCCCAACCCTCTCCAACATGTCAGCGTCACTAAGGACACCACCACTACCATTCTGCTGGGGGATGATGTGTAGTGAAAGGGGTGGATCCCTCCCCCCTCCTCACCTCCCAACAGCAAGCCCCAAAAAGTGTGTGTCAGTGACCTGACAGTGACCCAACTGACCGAGTGGCTCAGTGGCCAGACACCCTCAACTACCGTGAGACTAGCTGCAGTTCATTGGGATCCACGACTGTGCACAAGTCCAGGCCTCAGCAGACAGTGCCATCAGCAGTGACAAGTGGAAAGACCTTCTTTCCCAGCCGGGGGGTCTTTCCCAAAGCGTCACTGCTAGCCTCTGCTATCATGCCTGCCAGAGGACGACACCCCTTCAATGCAGTCATTCAACAGCAACAGGAACCTGCAGCAGGTGTGTGACGGCATGCATGGGTGTGCACTACAGGGACCACACTGCTGTCTTCACCACCAGCAGTGGTGCACCCAGAATGGCACTGTACCAAAATGCCATCTGCCAACGAAGAAAGGGACAGCACGCCTTGCTGAAAATCTGTTTGCGAGAAAACAGGCAGACAGCATCGGCACCAAGAGGGGCAGTGACCACAGGCCTCGCCCCACTGGACGTCTCTCCCACTTCCCCCCCCCTTGTTACATCACCACCGCTCCCTCCTCCCCCGTCCATTCACCTACTCCACATATGTTACCAACAAACAATCACACATCACAGTCCTCTCAACCCCAGAACCCTCCTACTCTTCCCCATTCTCCGGCCGACCCACACTACTCGGAAGTCTTTCCTCCCCTCCCTACCCCCACTCTAAACCCCACCCATCCACTTTCGACGACCGGACAGCAGGCCTACTACCACGCGGGGAACTAATTCGTATGGTAGTAGAGAGGACTACACTTCGCCTCCACAACCACCACCCATGATGCCACCGCCTGTGTATCCTCCTATGTTCTTCCCTTCTTTTCCTCGTAGCTTCCCACCTACTTTTTGGCAGTGGCCACACTTCATGCCAATGCCACCAAACTATGGCCAGTTCTCATAGACTTGAATCAGTGCGTGTGTGTGTGTGTGTGTGTGTGTGTGTGTGTGTGTGTGTATAAGTATATATACACTCGTGTTGAAAGTGCAGACTTTGAACTATATGCATCAGCCAATGTGGACTGTGTAATTCCGAATCTGCCGACCATCTGATAAGCTGAAAAGATAAAGTTGTTGCGAACTACATTAGCATCTGTGAAGAAAGCAAGACTCTTATATCATAGTTTTATTATACCTGAATGGTGTGTGAGCACGCTCAGAAACCTGCTGTGGTGTGGATAAAGCTTCAGTGACACTTGCCACAAGCGTGTTACGTAACTTTGTGAATTTAACTTTGTCATTTTTCATATTCATTTATCCTTTTTCATTGAGCATTGTTGGATTTGGTGTGTAAGTGTGTTGTATCACACTTATTTGTAGTTTTGACTTCCTTGTTTCTCATATTCATTATCCTTTTGAATTGAAGATAGTTGTTGTGTGTGTACCATACAGACATATTGAGTTTGTATTCAAGTGTATCCTTGCTATATATATATATATTTTTTTTTAGTTGCATAAATGGTGCAATCATCTTCAAGTGGCCACAGGAGACGGACTACGTATTGGACATCTTAATATAAACCATATACAAAACAAGTTACATGAGGTTCCTACTATACTGTACAATCAAGACAAACCCTTCCATATATTTGGCTTCACTGAATCAAGACTTTCAGATAATGTCCCTGATGCCGCTGTTTTAATCTCTGGCTACAATATTGTACGCAGAGATCCCACCGAATCAAAATCTACAGGCATATTACTTTACGTTCATGAAACATTAAATGCCCAACGTTTGTATGATCTTGAAAGTTTTGGAATTGAAGCAGTTTGGTTAGTAATCAAGTTAAAGAGAACAAAACCCATCAAAATAGGATTTGTGTATCGAAACCCAGCCGAAAATGCTGGTTGGATGGACAAGTTTACAGCCATGATGGATGCAGCGTCGCTTGATGCCACAGAATTATACTTTTTTAGGTGTGATTTCAACATTGATCTATTGAAGGGCCAAACATCATGGTCAGATAGGACTACCTCATACAACTTATCTCAAATTATAGCCCAACCAGAGTAACACTCACTAGCACAACATTAATTGACCACATCTACCTTTCTGAACCACAAAACGTCATAGAGAGAAATGTGTGCCTTTGAATGGATGCAGCGACCACTTTCCAGTATGCATTACGTGGAAAAGAAGTGGAATCAAAATTCCTAAAACTGGCCACAAACACATCACTTACAGATCTTTTGGACACTTCCACGAAGATACCTTTCTTACTGACCTCACGAATTCCCCCTTTATTAATGTTTATAATTACACTGATCCAGAGAAAGCGCTAGAGTACTGGCTACACACGTTTAATTCTGTTTATGACAAGCATGCGCCATTCAAAACGCGTCGAGTTAAACATAGTGCACAACCAAAGTGGATGACTGATGAAATACAAGCTGCTTGTTTCTTACGCGACGATCTCCTTGAAGCAGAAGGGAAGTCGGATGGATTCAAAAGGCAACGTAATAAAGTCAACTCACTCAAACGACAGCAAAAAAATGATTTTTTTTTCGTGAACTTGTAGCCAACAAACAAAATTCGAAGTCCATATG